>JAJIYU010001842.1:0-33362 GCA_030144865.1 Tinospora cordifolia
TGAATATATTAAAATATGTATTCTAAAGAAAAGGGTCAAGAGCAAGTGGGGCAAAAAACAAGGTGAGGAGGCAAAATAGAGATAAAGGAAGATAATAGTGATTGAAAAAACTTATCTGCCTTGGGCCATTGAAACAGTCAAAAGAATGACTTTTTATTGTAATAAATGAAAAACAGAGGGGTAAAACAGTCAAAAAAATTGGGCCACCAAAACAAATGAATTGGGGCAAAGAAGATGAAAAGTTTGGGAAAAAAAAGAAAAGTGAAGGGGTAAAGTTGTCTGAAAAATTGGGCCATTAAAAAAATGAACAGTAATTTACAAACTGTCTCTTTTAATATAGAGTATAGATATATATGTTTTTATTCTGGATGAGCATGTGTACTTTTAATATGTGTAGGCATAAAGCTTGTTGTGTGACTTTGCGAATCATTTTTCAATTAAATTGATACTGAATTAAGATAACTGATAAATAAACCAAAAATATGAATATAATAAATAAACTGAAATGAAAGATTTTGGGCTCCATGGTCAACTCAAACTATGTTTAGTATATACCAAAAAAAAAAATTAAAAGGAAATGAGATGAGTTTAAAGGAATTTAGTGGATTATCTGAAACATATTTTATGCCCTATAAAAAATTAAAATACCAAAATGCAAACACTTCTAAAACATTAAGCGATTTAAACAACTCATTGTTTTAGAGTTGACATGAAGACCAAAAGGACTATCTTAGATATTTTCCTTCTTATGAATGAAACATCCATTGGTTTAGGGTATAGTCTAAGAATATCTCCTAAAATAAGCATTGACCCTCAAAGACTCCTTTTCAAACTACATCAACTATTAGGGAACCTTTAAAGCAAAGACACCTTTTCAAAAGACAGCAACTATCAGAGACACTTAAACAAAAACTATGTAGTGGTCACACATGGGAGTCGTACTATACTAATTCATAACCCTAACTTGGCTTACCTCTAATTGGAAAATGTTCGATGGTAGTCAAATACAGACACATCATGCCAAGTCTACTCACTAGAAATAATACCCACAATAATCAAATATGAATATGTCGTGTTGGTTTGTGTTTGATATCTTAATTATCTTTGTTTAGTTGAAGGCCTACCATAAATAAAATAATTGTACACATATAAGGATCACATTAATAAGTAAATCAACAACAAGATTCAATCATTTATATCATGGAATAATAAATAATTTTAAACCTTAGCATGCTCTTACTCATATAATCATTCGTGCATATAAATCAACATAGAATCAAAGACGCACTAACTGAACCTAATAACATGATTTATCAAAAATAAGCTTATTCATGTTAAAGTTTCAATAATTCTAATATAAGAAAAAAAAAATCAAGAGTCATTTCCACCTATACTCATGTTCTGGGTTCTTGAAGATTCGCAATTTGATATCAATCTCTGAAGTTAACGTATCAAGTTCTAGTATTAGATTTAGTGTTTTATCTTACCGTCAAGTATTCTTAAGTCTTCTTCAGTCTTGTTTATTCTTTACCATAAAAGGATATGATACACTGCTACAATTACTACTACTCCTACCGAACCGATTGTAACTAGATGACTCAGAGTTCTTTATGATTTATGTTCCAATCTCGAAGAGTCATTGCCTATCACTTCTTGAGACTTGTTTTGTGTGAATTTAAGGCTCCTAATGCATAATCATGGTCATCATGCACTTATTGTGCTGAAATCATGGCTATGCTCTATTCTAGTAGGCCTAATTTTGTCATTTTACGCGACAAACCATTTGTGACCTACTTTAACATTTAGATTATATTCTGTAATACCTCACAATTTTGTTAAATAAAATAAAATAAATAATTTAAATAAATAAAATTTAAGAGAATCATAAAATTTATGATGTAAAATATATACAATCAAATGTATGGAGTAGGCACATCGGAACAAAACACAAAAAATTCACAAATGACCAACTCACTGGTTACCACGGTAATGATACTTACTACCGTGGTTGTGTGTTCCTGCCCAGAAAATCTAACAAAAACATTGTGTTCTGGTTACTACAGTAATGCCTTTTCATTATCGCGGTAACACGTTAAGACCTAAATGAAAAAGATTTTATAAAGTTTTTTAAACGACTATAGAAAGTTTATAACATATAAGTAACTTCTAAAATCAATACTTGCTATTACTTGTGCATAAGAAACAAATAAAATAGAAAGGAAAGGAGTTAGTAAAGATTTCTACCAAGCAAACAACCCTAAGAACTTCCTAAAACCTTTCAATTTGAACTCTATATAAACCTAGCATGAGCACCCCATTCTACCTATTCAAGCAAGTGTGAATCACTTCTCTTTTTGCTCTCCTAGCCTTCTTCTTAGTATTCTTTCGTTCCCTAGCTGTTCTGCACAACAATTATAGTAGTAAGGAGGAAAATCTAGAATTCTACATCACAGTAGAAGACATCGCTGGGCATTCTTTTGAAGAAACTGGAGGAAAGATATAATGCCCTTATTTAAGACTCAAATGCATGATTCATGGTCTAGAGTTTGAAACATTAGAATTCTAAGGCTATAGGAAAGCAAAGAAGGGGATAAACTTATACAAAAATTCAGTTTTCGTGTCGGTTACCACGATAGTGATTACCATTACCACAGTAATGCCTTTGTCTTCCTCTATTTCTGCAGATTCTACTCTGATTACCGTGATAGCCTACCATAGTAATGCCACTATTTTTCTTAAAACTCTTTTGGTTACTGCGGTATTCTACTGCGATAATGCAAGCCTCTGGTTATCATGATAGCTTACCGTAGTAGTGATTCAACATTTTTTGTTTTTCACCTTTGCGTTTTGGTTAATGCAATAATTCTTTCCTCTGTCACAGTACATAGAACCAATACAACATTATGACTCATCTAACATGATTCTCTTGCACAATTAAACATGATAAAGAATAGAGATCATTAGAATATGGTTTAAGAGTGTTATAAACACATGAATCACAAAGAATGATGTATTGAGTCTTGATTTTAAGGTTAAGGGCTCAAAGAAGGTTTGGAACAACACCACAAGGACTAGAAAAGAGTTAAACGTCAAAGGTGGAGATGATTTCAAGATTTTAATTTATTATTTTGATTCAAATATTATATGTATGTGCACTTGTTTAGTCTAGAAACATGCCTTGAAACTACATTATATGCTTTGAATGGAATATGCATGCTTAGAAATATGTGAATAATGAATGTTGATTCAATGATGCGTGATATCGTGATCTATGATATGATGATTACCATTTTATGATGCTTACGTGTTTATTCATTTGATTTAATCCATTACTAATGTGATCTGTCAATAAAAAAAAAGAGTAATAAAGATTATAACCATGTACCAATCCGATGATGGATTTTATTGTGAGTGTTCCAACCCGAAACAAGCTTGCTGATTATTTTCATTTTTTGAATTGGAACTGGGCATCTAGATTGACCTCAGTTCTGAAATTGTGAATTGGGCGTTCGAATTAACCCCACTTTACCAATGAAGGGTTTGCGTGTCCAAATTTAACCTCTCTCCTTAGCTTTGGAGCATTGAAGCATATTTCTTTTGGTCTTAACGTCAATTGATAACAAGTTACCATTTGAATCACGTAATCTATGAAAGTGTTTGACATATGTGTTTTAATTGACTGAAATAATGATTTAAGTATTTTGGATGATCTACTTGGCTTTTGAGCTTATCCCTTTTTTCTAAAATTTCAGAAAATTAAAGATCAGAGGCTGTCGAAAGTTTTCCTTTCAAGATTCAAATTTTTTTCAAGCATGTTGGCCCTAGTTTCCTTTATTACTTTTAAAGATGTTGAAATAAAAGGTCCTTGTACCCTTGGATGTTGAAATGGATATTGATTTATTTCATTTAAAAATGTCAAAGTGTTTTATGTGAAATCTACATGAGTTAATGTCACAAAAAGTCTCATAGAGTTGGGACAGAGAAAGAAAAAGAAAGAGAAAGAGAAAGAGAAAGAGTAACGTCGCGTCTTTCAGGTGGCCCAAGATGATTGATTGATGCTTAGCAAGTCGCATTAACATGTCAGATTATTGACTCAAGGGCATTTTGTTAATTGTTGTAACACCGAAGCCCCACCACACCCGAATAGTTTGGCATAATATTGTCATGTGCTTACAAGTTAGACATTCCTTTTCCTTAGGTTGCCCGGGTGGCGAGCCGTGTCACTTTATCCCTTTTCTTTCTCTTCCCAAATCTTGGGACTTCTTGAGTAACATTAACTCATGCACAAATTTCATAAAGGTAAAATATTGAGAAATCTTTTGATAAAATAATTCAATATCATTAATCAATGCAAAGATCCAAAAGGTACAGAACCTTCATGCTTATTACGACAAAAGTAACTTCAAAACTCAAATAAAGTAAATTGGGCCAATATGCCCTATGATTAAATAAAATCTTTAAAGAAATTGTCTAAGTGACATCCATGTAGCCTTGATTTATCGATTCCCTAAAATATTAGACAAGGAGGGGTGAGCTCAAAGCCTAGTAGATTATCCCAAATATTTAAATCATTATTTCGAAAAATAAGACATACATGTCAAATACTTTCAAACATCACATGGTTCGTTCAATTCATTGTTCAACAGTTGTAGTTAAGACCGAAAGAGGGTTACCCTCTGTTTTCTGGGTCTAGGGAGAGAGATCACTTTAGAAACTCAAACCCTTATTGGTGAAGCTGGATCACTCCTAAAACCCAGTTTACTCTGGGGTCAATCCTGACGCCTAAATCCAATTCAAAATATTGGCAAGCTGGGTCTAGGGTTGGAACACACACGACAAAATCCTTCATTGTGCTGGTATATGGTTGTAATCTTAATTAATCTTTTGTTAAGTATAAAACATGGCAATCATGCATAGGTATAGACATAGATTAAACATGTGAGCATGGTAACATCATAGCATGGAACATATCATCACATATCAAACATCTTTATTCATGCAAACCTAAGCATTTGTATTCGAGATAAGGCATGTTGATTCAATTCAAAGTAATAATGGATATACAAAGTATAACACACATGCAAGTTTTATTGAAATCAAAATAATAAAGTAAAACTTAGAAATCACTTCCACCTTATGCATTTATTCCTTTGGTATTGTGATTTTAAACTCCTTGAATCTTCAACCTTAAAAATCAAGACCCATGGGTTATTTACATGTTTTAACATTCTTCAACCATAATCTAATGGTCCCTTACCCTCTATGATTCATAATAGTCAAAGAAATCACCCTAGATGAGCATAAGCATGGTCTTGGGTCTATCTACCGCGGTGGAACATACATTACTGTGATAGCTAGAGCACAGTGATGAAAACAAGGGTTTACAGGTGCATTACCGTGTTAGGCTACTATGGTAACCAAAGCATATCAGTGAAAGTCAGTTACATTATCGCATAGGCTACTGTGGTAACCAAAGGACATTGGGTACACTACTGCGGTAACTAGTAGGGAAACATAATTTTTGGGTTTGTTTATCTCCTCTCATGTGTTCCTGTGACCTTGGTATTCAACTAGTTTGACTGCTAGACCTTGAAACATATGTTTATGACTGAGTGTTGGGATCACTACAAGTGCATAAGATCACAATAGTAATATACGGTGAATAACTGGATATTGTCTTTAGGGATTGGTATATGGTTAATAATCTCAAATCCCAATTTAATTTCAATCTTAACTTTATTAAGGCTTAAAAACAAAGTTTCAATACTTTAAATGAAAATCAAAAGGAAAATAAACTATTGCTAATTCTAAAACTATGTGAATTAAGATTCTAGGATAATAAAATATCATGTATTCACCTTTAATTTTTATTGCAATTAATCTGATTCTCGTTCTTGTAGGTTATAACACTAGTCATTAAAATTCTCTCTCGAGGTGCCTTGATACCTATTAATTTCTTCCCTAATACTCTCTATCGAGGTGTACAGTTAACAAACTAATGTAATAAACATAATAATCATGTGCAATCTCCTATAGAATCAATGACCTCTCAGTCAATTGATTCTTTTAAGTCTATTCTTTGATTGTTCAATTGTTGAACCTCTCTCTCAAGTTAGTTCAACAACCCGAAATCAATTTATAAGTGGCCAATCAATAAAGAGCATTAAGAACATAGAATATAAAACAATACCTCAAAATAGATTAATCAAAACAAATATCAAAGGGTCCTAGAATTTAAATTACATTCTAGAAATCAAAAGAACTTCGCCAGACATAGTAGAGAAATAACAAATCAAAGAGTTGAACAAATAGAAAATCATACTCAAATCTTGATCTTTCTCTTCACGTTCTTTTCTTTCATTCTACTTTCTCTGCTCTGCTCGATCGTCAATAAAAATAAAACTAGCAATTGAATTATGAAAAACCTAATACAAGAGGCTATTTATAGTTTTTCTCATAGGAACCTTAATTAGACACTAACACAATACGTTAATTGAACAACCTTAATAGCAAAATCATAGTAACATGGTGTCGTCCAAAATTCAAAATTTCCACACGCAATTGTGCCAACCTCAATCGCAGGACCGTCGTAATAGCACAGGTTCTCGTTCTCTTTGATTTACAACTTGTTGTGTAAAACGAATGGGACCTGAATGCTTGGGCTTAGACGCTTTTGGGCTGGATCATCATTTGGGCTGCTCCTTCCTAGTTATTAGCTTGTAATGTTGGGCCACTTGCTTGGACTTGTTTCATTTGCAAAAATTCACATGTTTTAGCCATCTTTTGCATTTATTTTCACATTTGTTCCTTAGTGTTGACCCGTGTATCTTCACCTATTTAACCTGTATTTGCATAAACCATTAGAAACCTTTCTTGTGCATTATATCACACATAAAAGCAAATGAAAATAGTGTTGAAATTCTTTAAATACTAAAAAAAAAATGCAATCTTAATATAAATGCTCATGCATCTAATTATAAATAAATATGTCCTAATTCTTATCTAACCCATGCAAAACATATATAAAATAGTTAGTATGCAATGCAACTAACTAATACCCCCAAACTTAAGCTATTGTTCATTCCTGAATAATGACTCAATTTCTAAAACTTACATACTATATACTTGCGACCTCCATCTTGCATCCCTATAGTTGTAATTCATGGACACTTCCCTAGGGCCATTCTGGTTGTCTAGATAATCAGTCTACCCTCCATTCTTCTCAACTTTACCCTCTTATCTATTGGTTTCTCCATCTTCCTAAACCTTCTGAGTGATTTGTAGTTATCATCCCACTTCTAGAAATCCTCTCCTAATACCTATCAAACCTTGTAAATGCCCTACTCTATCTATCCTCTACTCAAGTCAAACTCTAGTCAAGATCGATGGCCTTTCGTTAGGTTGTAACGTGGCTTGGCTCAAGGTACAAGTGTAATAGAATTTTAATTTTGACTCAAATGTACACTCATATCAACAATAACAACCTATTTTGTTTGATTTTCTTATTGTAGCTTTATCCTTTCTGTTTAATACCTTATTGTCTTTGTTCATGCTCACAACCTTGTTTTCACAATTCCCCCAAACTTATTTAATCACATGCATTCCAATTTGTATCCACATGTACACACAAACAAAAGTAAGAAGTTCAACTTCATTAGTAATATTGAAATACTGAATAAATAAAACTTTTCTTTCTTTTTCTTTTTTCTTTTTAAACAATAAAAGCAAAAGCAAAACTAAAAACATATGTATCTCAATGTCAGCATCTCCTCCTTCTTTCACATCATGAGAATAAGCAGTATTATAACCATGAGTGCATACAAATAGGTTCAACTGAAATATGCATAAAAAGATAGAGTGTTTCTTATATAATATGTTTAGGTTCATAACATGAAAATAGACTTTATGGTTCAAAATTGGTTACAAAGGTCTTAAAGTGCTGGGACTAGCCTTTTGGCTAAAACTCAAACAATGATAGCTTACATCATTTCCCTCCTAAAGTCATTCCTAAGCAGTGTTCAAGATAAATTTGATTATTTCAAGAGTTTGTAAAAAATTCTCTCCACTTGTAGTTTGGTTTTCACTCTTCACTTTCTTAGTTTTTAGATTCTTAATCTATTTAAGACTAAAGAGTTATGTCAAGGTCAAATTTTGGACAAACCAAGCACGCAGACTGTTTGAAAGTACCCTAGTTCTTTGTCTCATCACATTAGAAGAATTTTCAATCTCATAGGTTACTCAGTAAAAATTTCAAAAATATGGTATGGATCTAGCCTAAATGACACCTATATGCGCTATATGCTCATGCTCATGTCCTAAGGCTAATATGCACATGCATTAACCCCGATTAAATAAATAAACTATATGAAATGAAAGAATTTCAATAATAACTATGTAAATGAATGATTGTGTGACATGCTCATATATATATATATATATGTAGTTCAAAAAGGAATGCAAGTACCCAATATATAAATATATAGACAGATAAAGGAACCATAACTTGAATTTGAAGAAGATATCTTTTCAATACACACCCCCAAACTTAAATTATGCCTTGTCCTCAAGAGCACAACTTGAGATTATGCACACACATGGAGACGACACACTTGAAGCACATACATCCTTAAAATACTCCAGCACAGAACATGCTTAGAACAACTTGCTCTCAGAACATGCAAAGAAAAGCAAATAGCAAGTGAAATTAGTCAAAATCCATAAATAAGAAATCAATATATCCATATGGCACCATCTAAGAGAAGAACAAGTAACAAGGAGAATAGTTTGTAGAGTCAGTAGCACAATAAGCATGTAGATAGCCCCATAAATAAAAGAAATAGCTCAAGCCTAGTCATGCTATATCTCATCAACAACATCGTTAGAAGGAGCATCATCCTTATCCTCATGAACATCGTCATCAGCCTTTGCAGGAGCGCCACAACAACTACCATCTAGATAGGGAGCCAAGCAAGGTGGAAATGGCGCTGTCTGTTGTAGCTGAGGATTAGAGAGATAAAATAAGCGATGGAGATTAGCTATATCATATAGGTTTGCATGAATCTCTAATTGGGAAGCACATTAAGTAGGGGCAGCAGCTAGAGGCATGGTAGGGGTGGTAGCTGAAGGCATGGGAGGGGCCTCAGATGTGGAAACACCTACTAAATCTCTTTTCGTCTTAACTAGAGCTGTGGTGAACATGCAAACTGTGATATGATCGTTAAGCTTAAGTGTAAGCTCACCTGCTAGCCAAGTGAGACCAGCCTGCTGACAAAGAAGAGTAATGACTGTAGGATGTGGGAGATTAACATTGGTCTTGTCAATGGAGTAACGAATGGAATTGGATATGCACTTGCCCACATTAATTGAAATCCCCTTAATGATGCAGTAGACCATGAAAATTCTCTCCACTAGAACCCTATTGATTGACAAGGAAGGAATTAAGTTTGTACAGACAAAATACAGCCACACCTTGGCAATAGCTATGAAGGAACTCTTAAATAAACTAATTAGGCACCTGTTTGTGCATTTCCAAGAAGTTCCTTCCCTATATAAAGTCTTGAATACTTCCTCAGGGTCAAATTTATCATTTATATACTCAGAAACATCATTAGGGACCTCAGAAGGAAGACCATATAGATCATTAATGGAATCAGCATCACAAGAAACCCATTGGCCTCTAAGCCAGACCTGCAAGCCATCATGCTCGTAAGCGTTAGCATAAAACTCCTACACAATAGATACTATGGGCATGGTAGGCGAGCATATGAAGGATTTTTAGTGTTGCAATGCCACCATGTGGTCGATGCTAGTTGTCGTTCGTTATCAGTAATAAAGATGCCTCGCTCAGGAATTGGTTGCCAAAAAGTTCTTATATATTCAAACTTTTTCTTAGCTCTAATTTAAAATGGTCCTAATCTTTAGGTGTCGTAGGCTGTGGCACTCGTCGAGACCTAACAGTAGAGTTTCTTGTATGTGGAGGCCTAAAACCATAAAATAATGAACAATCCAAACACATTTGAATCATAGGAGCATAGGAATGCAACATATATCATGAATTGTTTAAGGAAATTGTGTCATTAGGCTCAAGTGGCAGGTAGGGACAATAATTGAAATTAAAAAAAATGCATCCCATCATAATTAAGGCATAAGACTAAAAAACAATTGAGCATTGGTAATAGGCATGCCATGCTCAAGAGAACAAAGCTCAATGAAGCACACACATGATTCATCAAAATGCAATGCACATGAATGTTCATGAATAACATATGAATGAGTAATTTCAGCAATGAATAGAACATGAATAGAGCTGGAATAAGTGCATAGTAGACATTCAAATGCAATGGAAAATGATCTAACATGCATACACGTCATGAGTAAATCAAAACACACAGTAGCAAAACATGAGCAAACAAGAGAGTATTATGTCTAGCAATTCATTTAGGTATTTCATCAAATATGTGAGGAGCATGAGCAACAAGAGTTTGCAACAATCAATCTATGAAGGGCAATTGTTAGAAATCACACAAATCGCAGCACACCAACACACATGAACAACACTAAATCATGATGTTGGAAAATTGAATAGGTTATGATACTTGCATGATGCTGGAAAATTGTTGGAATGGAAGCTAGAACAAAGAGAAAAGAAGAAGAAATTGGGCGGAATGCTGCAAGTAATGGGTGTAAATGCAAAAAACTAAGCTCAAGTTGCACTTTTTATAAGGTGTGTAGTACCGCGGGACTGCAATCCTTCTTGGGGTTACCGCGGTCTTGGCACAATATATATATATATATATATGACTCCTAATTACTTAAATGCATGCTAACCCAAAAATAATAAGCTAAAAGTTATGCCAATAAATAATAGAATTTAAACTAAGAGGCATGTCAAAAAAAATAATAAACTAGACTGCAAACTGAAAAAATAATAAAATAGAATGCATGCCAGTAAGTAATAAAATCTAAACAAAAATCCATGTGAATAAAAGAATATGAAACTAAGATGCAATCATATAACAAAATAAATAGACAAGAAAAGAGCAAGTGGGTTACCCCCCATTGAGAGCTAAGTTTAACGTCGCTAGCTCGATGTGGATACATAATATTTATCTTTTAGCTTCATGGTTTTCACACTCCTCTAAGTTCCACTATAAAAGATCTTTAGTTGTTGACCATTGGCCTTGAAACACGTCCCATCCACTAAGCTTTGCAATTCAACAACACCATGTGGAAATACCTGTGTGACAAGAAACAGTCTAGACCAATAGGACTTGAGTTTTCTGGGAAATAACCACATGCGTGAATTGGACAAGAATACTTGTTGGCTTGGTTGGATCTTTCTTTTCAATTAGTTGGTCATGCCATTTCTTGGTACTTTCTTTGTAAGTACGGTTATTTTTAAAAAATTCCCTGTAGAATTCATCTAGCTCTGTAATTTGTAGTAGTCTGTTCTCACCACACGCTTGAGCATCATAGTTTAACTTTCTCACTGCCCAATAAGCATAGTGTTTTAGCTCATATGGTAGATGACATGGTTTTCCATACACGAGCTGATAAGGGACATGCTAATAGGAGTTTTAAATGCTGTCCTCTAAGCCCATAGTGCATCATCAAGTTTAAGTGCCCAATCCTTACGATTTGTGCCCATTATCTTCCGAAGGATTGCCTTGATCTCACGGTTTGAAATCTTAGCTTGCCAATTAGTTTGAGGATGATAGGGCAAAGCTACCTTGTGTCGCATACCATATTTAGTGAGAAGCTTATTAAATAGATGGATACAAAACTGCATACCTTCATTACTCACAATAGCTCTGGGTGTGCCAAATCTCAAGATGTTGCGGGCCAAGAATTTGAGAACTACTCGAGCATCATTCTTCGTTGTAGCCACTACTTCCACCCATTTAGAGACATAATCAACAACCAATAATATATCTTGCTTCCATCAGATGGTGGGAAGGGTCCCATGAAATTAATGCCCCATACATCAAATAATTCAACTTCTACAAAGGCATTTAGAGGCATCTCATTTTTCTTTGGGATATTACCTTTTTTTTGGCATTCTTGTTTTCATAAATTGATAAGCATCTTTAAGTAGGTGGGCCAATAAAACCTACTCTCATGAACACGCGGGGTAGTCCTATAGTAACTATAATGGCCATTGTAAGGAGAGGAATGGCAATCATGAAGAACTTTTTGAATTTCCTCTTCAGGAATGCAATAGTGAATAACTTTATCAGCACATCGACGGTAAAGATAAGGATCATCCCATAAATAGAACTTGGCTTCATGTGTGAACCGCTTAAGCTGAGCACTTGATAGATCTAGAGAGGTTTTACCTGTGGCTTGCTAGTTAGCAAAATCTGCATACCATGGCAGAGGGTCTAGAATAGTCAGAAGTTGTTCATCAGGGAACAATTCCACAATACGCATGGGGTCTTTAGCATTGTCTCCAGAGAGATGAGATAGGTGATCAACTACCATATTCTCTGTACCCTTTTTATCTATCATTGTAATGTCAAACTCTTGAAGGAGAAGGATCCATCTAATAAGAATAGATTTCACATCCTTCTTAGCAAAGAGATGACGAATTGCAGCGTGATCTGTAAACACCATGACATGAGAATCCACAACATAAGATCGAAACTTATCCCAAGCAAAAGATGACAGCTAGCAATTCTTTCCCAGTAGTGGTGTAGTTCTTTTACGCATTATCTAGCGTCTTGCTTGCATAATAGATAGCTCTGAACATCTTATCACGTCTGTGCCCCAAAAGCATCGCACATAATCTTGAAGGGCTCTCCCCAAACTAGAATAGACATGATAGGAGCAGACATGAATGCCTTCTTTAGTGTAGTAAATGCCTCCAGGCACACATAATTAAAGTTGAACTCAACTTCTTTCTCAAGTAGATTGCATAGAGGAAAAGTAATTTGAGAGAAATTATTAATAAAATGGCGATATAACCCTGTATGCCCCAAGAAACTGTGAACTTCTCAAACAAATTTAGGTGGTTTCGAATTCTCAATCACTTCAATCTTTGCAAGATCCACCTCTAGTCCTCCCACATACACTTATATGTCTCAATAAAATGCCCTCTCGCACCATAAAGTGGTATTTTTCCTAGTTAAGAACCAAGTTCTTCTCTTTACAACTGGATATAACTCTTTCTAGATTGAAGAGGCAACCTCAATTGTAGCACCAAACCCAAGGAAGTCATTCATGAATACTTCCATATTGTTTTCTATCATATCAACAAAAATAGCCATCATGCATCTTTGGAAAGTAGTTGGTGCATTGCATAAACCGAAGGGCATTTTGCAAAATGTGTATGTACCATATGGGCAAGTGAAGGTAGTCTTCTCTTGATTTTTTAGAGCAATAACAATCTGATTGTACCCTAAGTATCCATCTAAGAAGCACCAGAAGTCATATCCTGCAATTCGGTCTAATATCTAATCCATGAATGGTAGAAGAAAGTAATCGTTTTTGGTGGCATTATTCAATTTCCTGTAATCAATGCAAACATGCCACCCTGTAGTAGTTCTAGAAGCAATGATCTCACCTTTTTCATTGGTAACAACAGTGATTCCTCCCTTCTTACGTACCACATGAATGGGATTGATCCACTGTGAATTTGAAATAGCATAAATAATCCCCGCTTTAAGCCATTCATCACCTCTTTCTTTACCACCTCCTTCATTATAGGATTTAGTCTCCATTGATGCTCTACCATAGGTTTATGAGATTCTTCCATTAAGATCTTGTGTATGTAGATAGCTAGACTAATACCCCTTGTATCTTCAATTGCCCACCCAATAGCAGACTTGTGTTCCTGAAACACTCTTAATAATTTTTTTTTCTTGAAAAGAGGTTAAGGAAGAAGAAATAATGACTAGTAAGGATAGTGTTTCACCCAAATAGGCATATTTTAGATGATCAGGAAGGGGCTTTAAGTTAATGGATTTAGGAACTTCCTTGGAGATTTTCAGATTGGGTGGGATTAGTCAAAGGAGTATAAGGGTTATTAGGCTTAGGTAAAAAGGCTTTAAAGGCTAGAATATTTACTCTATCGATTTCAGTCATGGGTTGGGAAGGGGAAATCGAGCGAGAAATGCACCCAACCAAATCATCTTGAGAGCTTAATTCATCCATCACTTCAACAATGCAAGAATTTATCACCTCAATTCTCTTGCATTCATGTAGATCACTAGGATACTACATAGCCTTATAAAGATTGAAGACTACTTTATCTACATTCACCCACAAAGTAAGCTCGCCCTTGTGTACATCAATTAGTGCATTACCTTTAGCTAGGAATGACCTCCCAAGAATTAGTAGAATTTCACCATCTTCTTCCATATCTAGAACAACAAAGTCCAGCAGAAAGATGAACGTATCCACCTTTACTAGAACATCTTCTATAATACCCTATGGATAAGTGAAAGATTTATTAGCAAGCTGGAGAGAGATAGTAATAGGCTTGATTTCAGACATTCCCAATCTCTTGCATATTGACATGGGCATGAGGTTGATGCTTGCTCCCAAATCACAGAGTGCTTCTCAAAGGTTTCTGAGCCAATGTTGCATGGGATGTGAAGCTCATTGGATCTTTCAATTTTTGTGGAAGCTTTTTTTTTTTTTTTTTAGGATAACACTGCATTCTTTAGTAAGCTTCATTATTTCAAAGTCTTCTAGTTTTTGCTTCCTTAACATGATTTCCCTCTTAAACTTGGCATAGTTAGGCATCTGCTGTAATGCCTCTGCAAAAGGAATGTTTATATGAATTTTCTTGAACATCTCCAAGAATTTGGCATACTATTCATCCAATTTCTTTTTCTGAAACCTTTGAGGAAATGGTAGTGCTGGAGGTTCAACCTATTTGCTGCCTTGAATAGTTATGCCTGAATGTCTCACCTTTGTTTTTTGTTTAGGCTTACTCTATTTTACCTTAGCTGGTTGTGGTGATGCATCTTTCTCAGAATTTTTAGTTTCTTCAATCATAGAAGTAGGGCTTGAAGGAAAGGATGGCCTTTGAACTTCTTTCCCACTTCTAGTTGTGACTGCCTTGCAACTTTCCTTTGGGTTTTCTTGAGTATCATTGTGGAAGGAACTGCGTTGCTGGCCAGAGAGTGCTTGGGGTATCTATCCCACCTGAGTCTCAAGGTTCTTTACTGTAACATTCATGTTCCTCATCTGAACATCCAATCTTGAAACTCTGTTGTCATTTTTATCCACTCTGCCTATCAACTCTTTGAAGAAGTGTGCTTGCATATTCAGAATCTCATCCAACTTATCATCCATAGATGGATTCTTATTATGTAGGCCTTGCCGAGGGGCATAACCTGGTGGGGCTTGCTAAACATTTTTGTTGCTTGCATAAGAGAAATTCTCATGGTTGCAAATCCTCGGATGATAATATTTAGGCACGTTATACCCTTGAGGTTGACCTTGGTAATTTTTGAACCTATTTAAAGCATTCAAATGCTTTATGGATGCATCTTTAGGGTAAGAAACTTTATGATCTTCAACTCTGACCAAAATAAATTGATTCTATTGTGGTTGCTAAATTTGGCCATTGCCAAGCTTCTCAGTTAAAGAATTCATCTGATGGGTCATAGATGCATTTTGATCTTGTACAGCTATGATCTCATCCACCTGGTGTAATCCAACCCTTTTACTAAACCATGACCATAAGCATTAGCTACCATATCTTCTGAAAGTTGAGTGGCCTCAGAAGCAAAATTTCCCATCAAAGATTCTCCTACTGCTAAATGCACCAAAGCTCTGGTAGGTGGTGTTAATCCACTGTAGATTATCTGAATCTGAAGCCATAGGAGATAGCATATTTTTAATAAATCTTTGAACCTCTCCCAAGCTTCATGAGAAGCTAAAAATCTGATTGCTTGAACAAGCTAATCTCACCCCTCAATTGATGAACCTTCGCAGAAGTGAAATATTTCTATAACAATTTTTGTCCCATCTCTTCCCAGGTGGTGATGCTACTTGGTACAAAAGTCTGCATCCATATCCTTGCTTTATCCCTCAAAGAGAAAGGGAAAATCCTCAGCTTCAACTGATCCTTAGTCACACCATTCATTTTGACCATATCGGAAATTTCCATACAAGAGTTTAAATGTGCCAAATGATCCTCAGTAGCTAAACCCCCAAACTACTACTGTTGCACCATAATAATTAGAGAGGGCTTCAACTCAAAATTTTTAGCATTGATGGGAGTTTTGGCAATTCCAGAGTAATTGTTATTCAATACAAGTTTAAAGAAATCTTGTAGTGGTGCCTCACCATCATTCGCAACAATTGATCTTCTACTTTTAGCTATATCATATATATGACCTCTAGATTCCAACTGAATTTGCCGGATGGTTTTAAACAGATATGGATTGTTCAGCCTGAAAGAATTTCTGTTCATCCAAAACTTGAAACCCCACAAACAAATAAAAAAGGTCAAGTGTATTCAATTAAGCGAAACAAATAAAATAAACAAAATAAAAAATGTCTTAATTAAAATTTCAACCAATTTCAATTGCTTTTAATATTATTGACACCACTCCTCGGCAACGGTGCCAAAAACTTATTGGGATCACTAAAAGTGCACAGGATCACAATAGTAATATACGGTGAATAACTAGATATCATCTTCAGGGAATGGTATATGGTTAATAATCTCAAATCTCAATTTAATTTCAATTCTAACTTTATTAAGGTTTAAAATCGAAGTTTCAATATTTTAAACAAAAATCAAAAGGAAAATAAACTATTACTGATTTAAAACTAGATGAATTAAGATTCTAAGATAGTAAAATATCATGTATTCACCTTTAATTTTTATTTCAATTAATATGATTCTTGTTCTTGTAGGTTATAGCACTAGTCATCAAAAACCCTATCTCGAGGTGCCTTGATACCTATTAGTTTCTTCCTAATACCCTCTCTCGAGGCGCACAGTTAACAAACCAATGCAATAAACATAGTAATCATATGCAACCTCCTATAGAATCAACAACCTTTCAGTCAATTGATTCTTCTAGATTTATACTCTAATTATCCAATTGTTGAACTTCTCTTTTGAGTTAGTTCAATAATATGAGATTAGTTTATAGGTGGTTAATCAATAAAGAACATTAAGAACGCAGAATATAAAATCATACCTCAAAATAAATTAATCAAAACAAAGATTAAAGGGTCATATAATCTAAATTACATCCTAGAAATCAAACGAACTTAGCCAGACATAGCAGAGAAATCACAAATCAAAGAATTGGACAAATAGAAAATCATACTCGAATTTTGTTCATGTTCTTCGTGTTCTTCTGCCTTGTTTTAATTTCTCTTCTCTGCTCTGCCTTCAATGGAAATAAAACTAGCAATTGAATTATGAAAAACCTAATACGAAAGGCTATTTATAGTTTTTCTCGTAGGAATCTTAATTAGACACTAACATAATATGTTAATTTAACAACCCTAATCGCAAAACCACAGTAACATAGTGTCGTTCCAAAATCCAAAATTTCCACATGCAATTGTGCCAACCTCAATTGCAGGACCACGACCATGGCTGGGTAAATCGTGGTACTAGCACAGGTTCTCATTCTCTTTGATTTATAGCATGTTGTGTGAAACGAATAGGCCTTGAATGCTTGGGCTTAGATACTTTTGGGCTAGATCCTCATTTGGGCTACTCCTTCCTAGTTATTGGCTTGTAATGTTGGTCCACTTGCTTGGACTTGTTTCATGTGCAAAGATTCATAGGTTTTAGCCATCTTCTGCCTTTATATTTGTTTTCTTTCCTTAGTGTCGACCCATGTATCTTCACCCATTTTACTTGCATCTGCATAAACCATTAGAAACCTTTCTCGAGCATTATATCACACATAAAAGCAAACAAAAATAGTGTTGAAATTCTTTAAATACTAAAAAAACATCCAATCTTAATATCAATGCTTATGCATTTGATTATAAATAAATATGTCTTAATTCTTATCTTAACCATGCAAAACATATATAAAATACATATAAAATAGTTAGTATGCAATGCAACTAACACTGAGATAGGGTGGTTATACCTTTGTTGAACGTTCAACTTTCTCCAGTTGATCAGCACTCTTGCTTAGCAACAAAATTTGTGCCAAACTTTGTTTTTCCTCCTTCCTACTACTCTATTTGTTGTGTAGAACAGCTAGGGATGAAAAGGGATGCTAAGGACCTACAAATAGAGCAAGAAGAGAATTGGTTCATTCTTGTTTGAGTGTGGAGAATGGTGTTCAAGTCTTGGGTTTGTATAGAGTTTTAATGGGTAGCTTTTGGAAAGTTTGGGGTGTCCTCATTGTAGAAGCTCTTCTCAACCTCCCTTACTTCTTTCCAACGCACATTAACTTATCAATTATCGAAAATAGAAGTTGTTATTACGTTTAGAGGCTTCCTATAGTGATTTGACAACTTTCCAATTTGTTCTTATGCATGTTTTTCCTTGAATTACTGTGATAACATTTTTCATTAAAGCGGTGGCCAGATAGCGTGTTTCTAAACTTGATTTTTTGGGCAACTAGTTCACTACCCCAGTAATGTTTTCTTGAATGCGATAGTTAGTGGGTAATCTCCATGCAGCGTTCTATTTTTTGTTACGGTTTTTCGAATCTTTCATACATCAAATTATATGTCTTTTATACTACAATTTCATGGATTTTTCCAAAGTTTGTTTTACTCAAATCATTTTATTAAATTTTATTTTATCAAATTTTTGTCTAATTCTTGGGGTATTACAATTGCACTCTCCGAACCGGAGTCGATTGGGCCACAAGGGGAGCGGGGTGTTACAAAGGTGGTGTCAAAACTTAGGTTGTACCATACCTGGTAGGATGTTTACTCTGATGCCAATGGTGGTATCAAAATTAGTAGAAACACTGGGCTAGATGATTTTACAGCATAGGCGGTAGGTGCTAGGCTAGATTTTCAAAGCTCAGTCAGTAGGTGTTAGGCGAGATGTTTACTTTAATACCAAAGGCGAGTTAGAACTGTAAATTGTGCCCTATCTCCCATTTTTGGATTGAAATTGTTTTTGAACAACAAAGTCTATTTTCAAATATATGTATATATATATATATATATATATATATATATATATATATATATATATGGCTAGTATGTTTTAAATGTTTTGTTTGGATATGAAGATTACAAGTTGAGCTAATAATGGGTAAGCCTTGTCCTGGTAAAGATAAACATTGAAAGGAAGATGGGTTATGCCGTTCAAGAAGGTCGATTGCTAAGTAGACTTTGTTTTGCCATTCAATTGGAGGTTGTCCCATTAGCTCATACAAATAGTCAGAGTAAAAAAACACACTTGAAATTAATCTTGTATCAACTAAAAAAGATGGAGCATTACAATATAGGGAATAGTGTTTACTAGAGTACAAATGTGATACCAAAAGTAGTATCTGCAATTGATGTAGGTTGTTGGTTCAATGGAAGGACCTTTCAACCATGAATCGAGGCCCTAGGTCTAAGAAAAGGACCATGGGTAGAGACTTGGGTTTTGCCAAGGGTGGTTTAGTAGATCATGAATGAAAACTTTAGGGCATAGGTTAGAGACTGAAAATGTGTGAAAACAAAACACTTGTTTAGTTAGGACACAAAATCTAGAGGATCTTGTATCTATGGTTTTTATGTGGTTTGGGACGCGTAAGAATTCAAAATTATGGAGGAGTCCTAGACTTGAAGATTGATGGCCCATGTTTGGTGAATGATCGATTACTTTGGAAGAACTTGTTTCCGTATGCTTATGTAACACCCCAACCCCCAACAAACAGGTTTAAGCTCAACCACAAGGTGGGTTGGGTCCAATGTTACATTTACAAGTACACAACTTGCATCTCAATTCCTTTATTTAAACACTTATTAAAAACGTTCATGGATATATCACAATGTATTAAATTTCAATTCAATAAGGCTATATAATTAGATAAAGAAATACTTCGAACTCTTTATTTATTCAAATGAAATAAAGAAAGTTACATTGTTAAATCAAAACTTGAGTAAATAACTCTCAAAACTTAAATAAATTTCAGCGGAAGTTTTAAATTCAAAATTTGGGCAACATGCCCTTAAAATAGAACTTTCAAAACTTAGAAATAATCTAATATCCATAGCCTTCATGATTCAAGTCAATTTCTTGAAAAATAAAAGAAAGGGGTGAGCACATAGCCCAGTGGATCATTCACTAAACAACTAAGTTACTATTTTAAATCAATAGTACATCCAAATTCAAACACTTTCATGCATTAAGTGATTTCAGCAACTTTTTGGTTGTAGTTGACGTTAAGACTAAAAGGGGTTCTACTCCTTTGATGTTCTTAATTTAGATACCCCTTTTTAGGGTGGAAAGACATTTCTTTGCCACTTTCCATTGGATGTCACATACCAAGTATCCCTTAGTTGCGCCCGCAACCACACACTCCAAGCATGTGTTAAGAACACCCATAGCACCCATATGGGTCAGTATGACAGTACGTGGTTTTTATCTTCAATTTCTTATATTTAAGAATCCCATAATTATAAAAGAAATTCAAAATGTAAATATTAGAATTTTAAACAACCAAAAAAGCATGTACACATTACATAACATGCTTGAAACATTGAATTAAATCCTAAACATGGATTCTAAGCATGACATGCTCTCATGAGTGATTAAAACACAAAAATATGCTAAACTAAAATTAAAATATGATTAATCATGTTGAAACTAAAACAAAACATACTGAAAATTAGCATTGAAACAAGCATAAACATGCTAGAAATTTGAAAGAGTAAAGTAGAAGTTCAAGAAATTCCCTCCACCTTAATTCAAGTTTTTGTTGAATCCGGTAAAGGTTCGCCTTATCAACCACCTTCAGAACTTTAAACCACCAACAAGAATACTTCAACAACTCTCTAAAATACTGAAATAAGAACTTCTCACACAAGAGAGAAAAGAGGGTGAGAAGAGGTGCCAAGAAAAGGGCAAGAACAAACAAAGAGGAAAGTGTCAACTCTTTGCTTTGGGATGAGATGAAAGTGAGCAAGGGGGTTTATATAGATGTTCACGAGAGCATATGGGACGTCCTAGGGCAGCCTTGGGTAGCTTGGGAAGCTCACAAAAATTTGGGCAAGTTTCTATACATAAAGGGGATGGTTTGCATAAAGAGGGCAAATGTGTTCATGGTTGGCAAGTGGGACCACTATGACTTTCTAATTCAAAAGATATGAGTACAATCTTGTTTTCTAACTATGTGTGAACACAAAAGAGATTTAAATCATATTCTAATTCAAATGGGAAGTCCCCTATGTGCTCATGACAACTTTCCTTTTTGGTTTCCTTGCTTACTCATCACACAAACATACAAGGAATACTTTCGCTTTTTTCTTATTTCTTGGACATCAAGTATGGGTGTACAATATCAAATTTTAGGGGACACCATATAATAATCAAAGATGCTCATCTTCGTTCTAAGAAACTATCTAAATGGGGTTACTCACATATGTGCATACACACATGTACGTGGTTGGGCCGATTTTGGCTTAAGTGGGTGTGGGTGTACACAATCAAGTAGGGGTGTCCATGACTTCATGGGTTCACAAAAATCAAATAAAAATTAATATCTCTTTATTTACATGGAATTATGATTTATATCCTATAGTTTTGAAATCACGTGAACCTAATGCACATTTTAAGGTATGGTTTAGCCTTAGGTGATTTTCCTTAAAAAACTTTCCTTATTTAAGACCCACTAAGGTCACTAGGCAAATGAAAATCCAAATCTTGGCCAATTATTATGATTTTGGATATTTCATTCATTTTTTTAGTTCATGCCATTCCATTTGTTTTGGGTCATTTCGATCCCCCAAAGTACCCTAAATGACAATACTTTCAAATTTGGACCCCTTGAAGGTCATTTGGCAAATGAAAACCCTAACCTTGACCAATTGTTTTAATTTTTGGATATGTTATCCCCTTAGTTGGTTCATGTCATCTTACTTCATTTGAAGTTGTTTTGGGTCCCTAAGGGGCATTAAATGAAAGTTTTGGAACCTGTTAAATTTAGCCCTAAAATGAGCTTGGTTTCATTTTGTACCCAAATTTCACTGAGTAAATGATAAATTTTATTTAATTGAGTACAAACAATTTAGGGTATTACAACTTAGCTGATATGGGACGGTTAAGTATAGTGAGGCTTGGGAGGCCTTAGTTGTTGAGCATTTGTGAAATTATTTGGGTGTACTGAGATATCTGCGTGGAAGCCCATGTCACCGGGCAAGTGTGATATGAGAAGCTCAAACTTGGAGGCATGGATAGAAGCTTAGGAATTTCTTTATACTATAGTGAAATTGTATGATTGAGTAATTGTTTGATTGCATGCTATATTGAACTTCATGAATGTGTAAATCACTTGTTTGTGATCATAAAACTCGAACCCTATACCTAACAACATAAGAGGACCTTGAAAAATCTTCAAACAAAACTTAGAACAATAAACTGATAGGTCAATGAACAAATCGAGAACCTAGAGACATGAATCTAGCATCAGGATAGCATGAACGAAATAAACACATGAAGATATTGATATAACAAATGACATAAGAAAGACAACTATCATCACAAGTCTGGAAAACTATTTTGTATCCCAATGATAATGAAAGATGGGTTTGCATACACTCGAATTGATTCGAAATATGAGATTATGATTTTCTATTATGAGACCTTATTGGATACTAAAATGGCTTTTGACTAGTAGATAATGACAAGAACCTAAGGAAACGCGATAATGGCTAAGAACACTAATGAGTTTGGCCAGAGGGATCAAAGGGCACCTGTGGCAATAGCAGCTCCCAGTGGAGTAATTTTATCGCCAGAGATGTTGGCAAAGATCACTTGACAGTGGTCGAGCAGGTTATGAGGGTTCTACCTCAGGCGTAGAATCCACCTCTAGTACCTTTACAACTATAGCCTCAGGCTCATCAGGCCCCTCTACCAAATGGTCCAATAGCGACAGATCGAATTATCATCGAGGATAAGGAACAAAAGAACTTACTGATAGAGTTTCAGAAGCTACGAACAAGTACCTTTAATGGAAAGACGAATCACATGGTAACTGACGTATGGTTTTCTGAGATGAACAAACACTTCAATGCTTGAGGGGCAACTGGCCCTAGAGGAATGGCATTATTAGTACATCAATTTATTGAACCTGCTTGTAATTGGTGGGAGATGATCATGAACAACCTAGAGACTGACATTTCGACCATGATGTGGGAGCAGTTCAAGAAGTTGTTTTGTGATAACTTCTTCTCCATGACTGCTACGAGACAATTGTAATCAGAATTTGTGCAAATGAATCGAAGAACAATAATAGTAACTGAGTATGAGAGAAAATTCACTAAGCTATCAAGATTTTCTTTGGAGTTGATTAGAGATGAATAGGCCAAGGCCAACACGTTTGGGAAGGACTGCGGATGGAAATTAAGAAGCTACTCATTCCTTTGAGGCTAACTGCATTCAAGGAAATGGTAGTTAGAGCTCAGTTGATCGAGAGGGACATTAACTTTGAAGAGTCCCTGAAGAATAAGAATAAGAGGCCACAGAATGACCAAAAGTCATGAAATGGGAATAAGAAGCCGAAGACTTGCCGGAATAATAAAGCACCCCAGACTCAGCTGCAAGCATGACCCAAGAATGCTAAAGAGGAGCAGAGGGAGCAGACCAAGTGACAAGGGTTGTGTTTCCACTGCAACCAACAAGAACATGTGGCAAAATTCTGTCCTACCAAGGCTCATGCTCCTCAGCAGCAACAATATAATCAAAGAGGAAAACAAAATGGACGTCCTCAAGTTAGGCAGTAACAATAGCCCTGACAGAATAATAATCAGGGATCGAATTAGAATCAGAATTAGAACTAAAGCTGAGGATAAAACCAGGCCAAAGTTTTTGCTGTTGCAAACGTTTTGGATGATCAAGTCCCTATCGTAGAAGGTACATTCTTAATTTTAATGTTGCTGTAAAACTTTTGTTTGATTTGAGTGCTATTAAATCTTTTATTTTTGGATAATTAGTGGATAGGTTATTACTAGTAACAAGTACCTTACCAATGACATTGAATGTATCCATGCCCTTAGGGACAATCATTACCTCAAAAAGAATATGTAATTGTGACCTTGGATTTGGAAATAAGTTGATTTCAACCAACCTCTATGTACTACCATTTTATCGGTATGATATAATATTAGGCATGGACTGGTTAACCCAGTCGAGCTCAAATAGATTGTCCAAAAAGGAGGGTAACTTTTGGGATCACTGCAAATGTACAAGGTTGCAATAGTAATACACGATAAATATTGAATATCATCCTCAGGGAACGGTATGTGGTTAATAATCTCAAATCCCAATCTAGTTTTACTATTAATTTTATTAAGGCATCAAATCGATGTTTTAATAATCTAAACTAAAATTAAACTAAATTAGACAATTGTTGATTTTAAAATTATATTAACTAAGATTCTAGGATAGTAAAATATTATGTATTCACCTTTATTCTTTATTTCAATGAATCTAAATTCTGTTATTGTAGGTTATAGCACTAGTGTTCAAAATCCAATCCTAAGGCGCCTTGATCCTATCAGTTAGATTGCCTAATACCTTCTCCTAAGGCGTACAATCGATAAACTAATGTATTAGATATTGCAATCACGTGCAACCTCCTATAGAATCAACAACTTCCTAGTCAATTGATTTAGATAGGTCTATATTCTAATTTTCTAATTGTTGAACTTCTCTCTTGAGTTAATTCAACAATCTAAGATCAATTTATAGGTGGCCAATCAATAAAAGATATTAAAACATAGAATATAAAAAATACCTCAAAATAGGTTAATCAAAATTAAAATCAAAGGGTCTTATAATCTAAATTACATCATAGAAATTAAAAGACTTAGCCAGACATAGTTGAGAGAGTACCAAACAAAGAATTGAATAAAGTAAAGATCATACTAGACTAGACTTTAATCTTGTTCTTCAGCTCTTGTTCTTCACTTTTGGTCTCCTCTATGTTGCTTTGTGGTCGTCAACTCTACTCGTTGAATTATGAATTCTAAATTATCAATTAATAAAGCCTATTTATAATGTTGTTGTAGAAAAACACTAACTGTACACTCGGAACAACCCTTGTCGCAAGACCACGGTGACACCATTGTGCCAAAAATCCAAATTTCCTCAATGCACTGTGTCTATTTTTATCATGCAAGACCGCAGTCCACCATAATAGAACCGCAACCCATCTCTTTTGCTCTTATGTTTCTTTTTTCTCTTGTCTTTTTCTTTTTCTAATTTTACCATACTTTTCCTCTTATTTACAAAAGCTTGCCATCATGCATTATGCACAACTTTTGTTCCAAGTTTGTTGACAGTACGTTTTGCCATCCAATTTTGTGCCACAAATTCATGTTCCAAATATGATTTCCAATCGTGCCATGTATTGTTTGCTCAAAGTATCATTCATGCCATTTGCTTTTGCTCACAATTTATTTGTGCTTGGATTGGGTTACTTTTGCAATGTTTTGTATTAGGCCTTGTTCAGTTCATCCTCTATTCTTTCTTAACTTTACCTGTTTATCTATTAGTATCTCAATCCTCCCAAACTTCGTAGGTGATTTGTGGGCACCATTCCACTCATAGAAATCATTTCTTGATATCTAAGTATACAAATCCTCTCAATTTTCTCCTCTATTTATTTTCTACTTAGTTCAAACTATAGTCAGGATCAATGCTTTTTCTTTTAAGTTGTAACGTGGCTTGGCTCAAGATACAAGTGTAATATAAATTTAAATCTGACTCAAGTGTACACTCATAACAATAATAACAACCTATTTTGTTTAATTTTCTCAGTGTAGCTTGATCATTTCTATTCGATCCCTTGTTTTCTTCATTCATGCTCACAATCGTGTTTTCATAGTGCCCCCAAACTTATTTCATCACATGTACTTCAAATTGTACTCACATGTGCACTCATAGAAAAGTAGGAACCTCAACTTTCATTGGCAATACTAAGATAACAAATAAATATATAACTTTTTTTCTCTTTTTTTTAACTTTTTTTTCTAACTAAAACAATATAAAAAATGGAAACAAAAACTAAAAATATATGTATTTCAATGTTAACATCCCCTTCTTCTTTAACATCATCAAAATAAGTAGTATTAAAACCATGAATACACACAAATAGGTTTACCTGATATTTTCATGAAAGGATAGAATGTTTACATATAATGTTTAGGTTCATAACAAGAAAACAAGCTTTAAGGCTCAAAATTGGCTGCAAAGGATTATAAATGATGGGACTAACCTTTAGTTTTTGGATTTTCAATTTATCTAACACTAAAGAGATCTGTCAAGGTAAAATTTTGGACAAACCAGGCACATAAACTATTTGAAAGTACCTTAGTTTTTTGTCTCAATTTAGAAGTAGTGGAATACATAGAATATAAAAATATAAAGGAAAAATAAACCTAAAATCGAAGAAGAATTTCTTCAATGTGTACCTCAAACTTAACTATGCCTTATCCTCAAGAGCACTACTTCACTTTGACGCTCACAAGGAGGAGAGTATGCTAAAGCGCTTAGAAAACCTGCATATGGCAAAAAGAAGACAAGCATTAGAGAATATTTAACTAAAATGCATGCCATATTTTTTTCGATTAAACTAAAATGCATGCATACCTAGAAAATTAAATTAAACTATAATAAAAATAAAATAAATGAAAAAAATAAAACCAGTGGGTTGCCTCCTACTAAGCGTTATGTTTAACGACGTCAGCTTGACGTGGATATAGGTTAATCAAAGCCCAATTTGTTGATCCTCACACACTCTGTGGCTTTGGGTAACTCTAGCATTAAAATATCCAATAACTAGTTATAATTTAGGATTGGATCTTATGATTGTTTTAGAGGAATTTTCTGTGTATGAACAACATCCTATAGCTCTTTCATAGCATATTTTTTATTCTAGTGTGCTCGTATGACCTTCCCTTTATTGGATTCAACATCTGTAGCCTTAATATTAGGGGGTCTAGGCTTCTCAATGTCTATCGTAGTGCCAACTAGTACTTGCTTGCATTCTCTCACTCCAATAGGGGGCTTCAATGATAGATGTTGATGACAACTCGATTTTCATTCATTCTCAATGTGAGCTCTCCTACGGGGACGTCTATTAGGGCCTAACTAGTAGCTAAGAATGGCCACCCAAGAATTAATGGTATCTTCTTGTCTTCTTCCATATCAAGAACAACAAAGTTAGCTGGCAAAATAAACTTATCCACTTTAACAAACACATCTTCAATAATTTGTTATGAATAAGTGATAGAATAGTATGCAAGCTGAAGAGTAGTACTAGTTCGCTTGATCTCTAACAGGCGCAACCTCCACTGAAAGTGGCATGAGATTTATACTGACCCCCACGTCACAAAAAGCTTTCTCAAATATTTTAGTGCCTATGCTGCACGGAATAGTGAAGTTCATCGAATCTTTTATCTTATGAGGCAACTTTCTTTGTATTATAGCATTGCACTTCTTTGTCCACCGCACAATTTCATAATCTATCTACTTCTTATAAAACTTCTACGAAAAGGGTAACAGAGGGGCTCAAGGTATTTGTTGCCTTGAATAGTGATGCGGACGTCTAACCTCTACTTTTGGTTTAAGCTTATCAATAGGCACTAGGTCAATTAGCTTAGTAAGAATGGGCCCGTTAGAATGGATAGGCTCATCAACTAGCATAGGAAGGCTGGATGGAATGAGTGGGCTCTAGACTTTTCTCCCACTTCTTGTAAATACAACTTTTGCAGCTTTCTTTTGAATTGACATGAGTATCACTAGGAAAGAAGCTTCATTATTGATTGGAGAATGCTTGGGCTAACTGTCCCATTTGTCTCTCGAGGTTCTTGACTATAGCATTTATGTTTCCTACTTGAACTTCCAACCCTGAATCTTCATTGTCATTCTGATTTATTCTTCATATTAATTCTTTAAAGAATCGAGCCTGCATATTCATGATCTCATCTAGTTTGTCCTCCATTGATAATTTCTTTTCAATCAGGCTTTGCTGAGGGACATAACCTGGTGGGGCTTGCTGAACGTTTCTGGTATTTGCATAAAAGAAGTTTTCATGCTGTGGATCCCCGGATGATAATATTTAGGAGTATTATACCCTTGTTGCTGACCTTGATAAGTATTGAACCGATTCACTGCATTAATCTACTCTATAGATGCTTCTTAAGTAAATGATGTTTTATGAGCTTCAGTTGTGGCCAAAATAGATTGACTCTATTGTTGTTGAAACTGGCCATTACCAAATTTCTCAGTCAATGCATTCATCTAGTGGGTCATAGAAGCTATATGTGCTTTTAGAGCTGCAACTTCATCAACCTCATGTACTCCACCCTTCTTATTGAGCCTTTCTCTGTTACATTGCCATAGGCGTTAGCTGCCATATCTTCAATGAGATGAGTGGCCTCTATAGTAGACTTTCCCATCAAGGAACCACCAGCTGCTGAATCAACCAAGGTTCTAATAGGTGGTGTCAAACCACTGTAAAACATCTGAGATCTGTAGCCAAAGAAGATAGTTATGCTGAGGACATCTTCTTAATAAGTCTTTGAATCTCTCCCAAGCTAAATGGAGAGACTCGAAATCTGACTACTTGAATGAACTTATTTCACCCCTTAGTTAATGAACTTTTGCAGGAGTGAAATACTTATGTATTAATTTCTGAGTCATCTCTTTTCAAGTGGTGATGCTACCTGGTAGGAGAGTCTGTAGCCATGCCCCCGCCTTGTCCCTTAAAGAGAAGGGAAAAAGTCTCAATTTCAATTGATCTTCAGTTACACCATTCATCTTGACAATATCACAAATTTTCATGAATGAGTTCAGGTGTGCCATCAGATCTTCAGTAGCCAAACCTCCAAACTGTTGTTGCTGTACTATAGTAATCAATGAGGGCTTCAACTCAAAGTTGTTGACATTGATGTGGGTGTGAGCAATTTTGAAGTAATTATTATTAAGCACAAGCTTGAAAAAGTCCTAGAGTGGTGCATCACCATTAGTGCCAATTGTAGATTTACTACTCTCAGCCATATCAGATCTATGGCTTCGAACTTCCAACTGAAATTCCCAAAGTGTTTTGAATTAGTCTGGATCACTCAACTCTGTTGAGTCTTTGCTCATCCAAAACTTGAAACACCACAAGCAAAGAAACAGATCAAGTGTAGTGAGCCAACGAATTAAATAATAAAGAGAATAAAATAAAATAAATGCCTTAATTAAAACCTAACCAATTTCAATTGGTTTTAAGATTTTAACACCGTTCCTCGGTAGTGGCGCCAAAACCTTGTTGGGATCACTGCAAGTGTACAGGATCACAATAATAATACACGATAGATACCAGATATCATCATCAGGGAATGGTATGTGGTTCATAATCTCAAATCCCAATCTAGTTTTAGTATTAATTTTATTAAGGCGTCAAATTGATTTTTTTGATAATCGAAAGTAAAATTAAACTGAAATTAAACAATTGTTGATTTTAAAATTATATTAATTAAGATTTTAGGATAGTAAAATATCATGTATTCACCTTTAATCTTTATTTCAGTTAATCTAAATTTTATTCTTGTAGGTTATAACATTAGTGTTCAAAACCCTCTCTTGAGGCTCCTTGATCCTATCAGTCAAATTGACTAATACCCCCACCTGAGGCGTATAGTTAATACATTAATGCATTAAATATATTAATCATGTGCAACCTCCTATAAAATCAACAACCTCCCAGTTATTTGATTCAGATAGGTCTATACTCTAATTATCCAATTGTTGAACCTCTCTCCCAAGTTAGTTCAACAATCTAAGATTAGTTTATAGGTGGCCAATTAATAAAAGGCATTAAGAACACAAAATATAAAACAATACCTCAAAATAGATTAATCAAAATAAAAATCAAAGGGTCCTACAATCTAAATTATATCTTAAAAATTAAAATACTTAGCCAAACATAGTTGAGAAAGTACTAAACAAAGAATTGAATAAAGTAAAGATCATACTAGACTAAACTTTGATCTTGTTCATCAGTTTTTGTTCTTCACTTTTGGTTTCCTCTGCTCCTCCCTGTGGCCGTCCACAACTACTCGTTGAATTATGAATTCTGAATTATCAACGAATAAAGCCTATTTATAATGTTGTCGTAGAAAAACCCTAATTGTTCTCGTCTTTTTCTTCTTCTAATTTTACTATACTTTTCCTCTTATTTACAAAAGCTTGCCATCATGCATTATGCACAAGTTTTGTTCCAAATCTGTTGATAGTCGACCCAAGCCTTTTCTTGCATAATTACATGGTTTGCCATCCAATTTTGCACCACAAATTCACGTTCCAAATATGATTTCCAATCGTGCCATGTATTGTTTGCTCAAATTACCATTTATGCCATTTGTTTTTTCTCACAATTTATTTAGGCTTGGAATGGGTTACTTTTGCAATGTTTTGCATTGGGCCTTGTTTTGTATTGGATGTGTTGAATGGGTTTTGCTTCGAGCTTCCTTTTTAACTATTGTTGGGCCACGTACAGTAATACCATTATTCCTATTTCCAGTTATTCTAAACCTACGCAAACAATTGATAATCTTCTTTTAGGCATTAAATTACAAGTACAAATATATAAAAACTATATTAAAATTCTCAAAATCCATAAATACATGTAATATGAATATAAATGATCATGCACATAATTTTAACTAAATATGTCTTATTTCCTATTTAACTAATTCAAAATATATGTAAAATATACATAATATCATTACTATGCAATGCAACTAACAGTAACAATGACATTGCCTTTAAGAGAAACTTTTAAAAGTAATGGTGAAATGCAGTTACCTAGAAGCCCAATGATAGCAACGTTGAACTGCTTAAGGTAGGGAGAAGATGTCAAGAAATTATTACAAGAGGATGCTTAAGAACAGTAGGAAATCCTGGACTTAGTTGTAGTTTGAGATTTTGAAGATGCATTTTCAAATGACTTACCTGGACTACCATTGAATAGAGAAGTGGAATTCAAGATTGAAGTTCACCTTGGAATTGATCCCATAGCCATTCCTCCCTACAGAATGACACCAGTAAAGCTGATTGAGTTAAAGATTCAATTGGACGAACTCTGAGAAAAAGGATTCATCAAACTAAGTGAATCACCATGAGGAGCTCCAATATTGTTTGTGAAGAAGAAAGATGGATCTATGAAGTTGTGCATAAACTATCGAAAGCAGAACCAAGCAAAGATGAAGAATAAGTATCCTTTTCTAAATATAGCTTACTTATTTGATCAATTGAGGGGAGCCACTCATTTCTTCAAAGTTGATCTTAGGTCAAGATATCACCAATTAAGAATCTGAGAGTCAGACATACACGAGACGACTTTTAGAGTATGGGCACTTTGAGTTCACAGTGATGCCATTTGGTTTAACTAGTGTACGACAACATTCATGGATTTGATGAACCAAGTATTTAGATAATACCTTAATTAATTTGTAGTAGTATTTATGGATGACATCTTGATTTAATCCAAGTCAAAACTAAACATGTAGAACATTTGAGGATTGTATTGGAGACACTCAGAATAAACCAATTAAATGTCAAGTTTAGTAAATGCGAGTTCTAGATGAAAATGGTCAAGTTCCTCGGCTATGTAGTATCAGCGGAAGGCATCTCTGTAAATCTTAAAAAGGTGGAGGTTGTCACAGACTAAAAGCAACCCAAGACAGTTACAAAGATCAAAAGTTTCTTAGGCTTAACTGGATACTATAGTAGATTCATCCAAGATTTTTCAAAGTTAGCTGAACCCATAACCAAGTTAACCAGAAAAATAATCAAGTTTAATTGGGATTAGAATTATGAAATATCATTCTAAGAATTGAAGAAGAAATTGATTTTAGCCCCCATATTAGTCACCCCTACATATGGTGTTGGATATCTTTTGCATACAGATGCTTCACAGAACGAATTGGGTGCAGTGTTGGTGCAAAGAGGGAAAGTTGTTGCATGTTTCATGAAAACTAAAGATTCATGAACAAAGTTATCTAACACATGACCTAGAGTTAGCAGCTATTGTATTTTTCCTAAAGATTTGGAGACACTATCTCTATGGTAAAAGATTTGATATGTTTTCAGATCATAAGAGTTTGAAGTATATTTACACTCAGAAAGAGTTGAATCTTAAATAGCGCAGATGGATGAAATTCTTCAAGGATTATGATTTCCAATGGCATTACCATCTAAGGAAGGTCAATGTAGTGGCAGATGCCTTGGGTAGAAAATTTAACAAACAAGAAGAAGAAAAGGGTTAGATGATACAATTAATTGAGGATTTCAACTCGGGTGTGACTTTAGACAAGAAGTAAGCATATCTTTATAACATGACTTGCTGGCCAGATTTTCTGCATCATATCAGATAAGAACAACGACAAGATAAGTAGATCATGACTCTGATCGAAGGGGTTGAATAGGGTGAACATACTGATTTTAAAATCAATATGAAAGGCACCTTGAGACTTAGAGGTAGAATTTGCATAAAGGCAAAAGACTACATTGGATGAAGACCAGTAGATAAGTATACGATGCACCCAGGTGGCAAAAAAAGATGTATTAGATTCTTCAAAATACTTACTATGAAGAGGAATGAAAAGAGATATAGCCAAGTATGTCTTTAAGTGTCTAACTTTTCAACAGGTGAAGGCAGAATACAGGAAGCCCACGAGATTGTTACAACCACTCCCAATCCCAGAATGGAAGTGGGACAACATTGCTGTAACACCCCAACTCCCTCATTCTTTGATTTGAGCGTTGGACTTAACCACCATTCCTTTTGACGGTGGACTTAACCAATTGGCGGGTTGGGTCATGTTATTTTACAAGCGACACACACTTGTTCTTTTCTTTTCAATACCTCATGCCTTAAAATAAATTCAATAGTACAAATTTACTTGTAATAACATCAAGGCAATTAAAGGTAAGGAAAAATTCAACTTCTTTATCAATAAAAGAAAGTACATAACTTTGTAATGTAAACTAATACATTGTTGATCAAAGAAACTCATAATCTCAAAATAAAAATACTAACTTTCAACGAAAGTCTTAATCAAAATTGAGCAACATGCCCTTATATTAAAATGAAACTTTCAAGAGAATGAAAACTTGCTAAAACAAAAACTATCTAATTTCCATAGCCTTCATAATTTAATTTCCTGAAAAATAAGAGAGGAAGGGGTGAGCACATAGCTCA
>JAJIYU010001843.1:0-33315 GCA_030144865.1 Tinospora cordifolia
AAAAAAAGGAACAATTTCCCAACAAAACATACCTCCACTGCATCATCGAGAGCATCAGAACCAACAGGATGAGGACCAAAGTGAGTCAAAGCCTTGACATGCTCCATCGCCTCTTGCTCCGAGAAACCCCGCTTGCCTGCCTCTTCAATGCTACGAGGTGAAGGCAACATCTCGTACTGATAATAGTAAACAGCCCATGAACCATTCGCGATCAGTACAAGCAACGCCAACAACAAAAAACCTGATCTTTTCGGACCTGCTTCACTCCCAAGGCTCTCAGATTCCTCGGTAGCCGTATCACCTCGACCTGATGGCTTAGACGTTGAAGAAGAAGAAGAATTAGCAGACCGTTTCCTCATACTGTGTGTATGAACAAGCTTATTTCCTGGTCAAAATGGAGGATCTCGTTACTCGGAACACATAAAAACCTTCTTCGCTCGATTAATCACCGAAGACAATAATCAAAAACATGAAGAAGAGGAACTGGTGGAAGAGATCAGAAGCGCTATGTGTCGTTGACTAAATTTCGAGCTAGCTCGTCGATCATGGGAAGGATGCGATTCGGCCGTTTCGTCTTTAAGGAGTACTTTGGCCATTTGTGTGGTCGTATGGGTACGCTACTGAACCGCACCCGATTCCGTGACGTGCGATGTTTGCATTGGACGCTTTAGCCTTCTACTCTCCCTTCAACTGCCAACTTCAAAACCATCAAATAGAATACAAACTAGGGCATTAACTCCTATTTGTATTTTGCCTACTTGTTTACTTCGGATGATGTAAGCCTCCGTTCATTTAGGTAACAACCCACATGATCGAATTAAAAAAAAAAAAAAATTGTGAACTTGTAGGCCATAAACTAGCAGTGCGCACCAACTTTAACCCTATACCAATTAGTCCAATCACACAATTTTATGCTAAAAACCTTAAAAGGTGTTTGATTACTAAACAAAATTTTTGACAATGTTATTTAAAAAAAATAACAAATCTTTCTCACTATTGTTTGATTAGTCATTAAAAAAATGTAGTAAAAGATAATTATAGACAATTATTTTTTAAATCAGCATACAAAGAAATTCTCACAAAATTTTTTTTTTATTTTTTCACCTTTTAAGCTCAAAAAATTTTCATGAAACTTTTACCTGATGTGATCAGCAAAACTTTTGATTTCTATTTATTTATTCATTATGTAATGTCTTAAAATTTTAAATTTTATATATATATATTTTTTGCAACATTAGTGGCTAAATTATCTTTCAACATTGAAATTTTAAATAATTTCCTAATATTAGCCTAGTTGATGTGGTTCAATTTCATTAAGGCTTTGTGCCCAAATTCAAAGATAGACAACTTTGCCATAGAGATCATGATCTATGTTTGGTAAATAGCATGACCTAATACTAGAGGAAGCCAAGGGTGCAGTCATCCAAAAGGTAATAAATGGCTCACCCTCTCTAAACCCCCCACCCAAACCCCAAAAAAGGTTGAGAATAGGTTGAGCCCTAATGATTGTGTGTAGGGTCATGAAATAGATTGACCTGATGAATATGATACAAGGTTAAGCTTAAAGTGATCTACACCCATTCAAAAGCTTAACCCTGCCAAGGGGCATCCTTCACATAATTTGGCCACATTCAAATTTGATAAAAAGATATGCACAACATAATTTTAGTCAATTTAAATGAGAATTTTATTTAGGGATATGCATGATTTTAGTCAATTTTTTAAACTGAAAAAATATTATAAAAGTTTTTATCAACATTTTTATCAATCAAACATGCAAAAGATTAAAAATATCTTAATAAATTAATTTTTTTAAAAAAAATTACAAATTTCTTACCAATCAAACATAACTTAAAATACTTGAAACAAATCAAAGTTGAATAACTTAAATAGTAAAAATGACAATTCGTGTCATCATATTATAAATGAATCGTATCATAAGTAAATTATATTTGACCGTATTATTAATCGTATACCTATATATGATTTATTTAACTTTTTACAATCAATTTTTAAAATAATTTTTATAAAAATATTAATAAAAATATATAAATAAATTAAAATTTTTAAAAATTATATTTAAAAGAATAATAATAAATTATATTCTCAATAAATTAATAATACACTAACTTTAATTTATTTATAATTTATCTTTTAATTTATTTATAATCGTGTTAAACGTATCATTTTCAAATTTTTCGTTTTAACCTAATCCATTAATTTTGTATCGTGTTCATATCAAATTATTATATCGTGTCACAAATTACCACTCCTATTAAATAGTCACTAATTACAACTTTAGTAACCAAACTCTCAAATGCATAAAAGAAATACAAACTCGAATAACTTGAATGATCGCCGGCAGAGTTCAGAACAAGCCACGACCACTCATAACCCCTGGTATTCAGAAAAACAGATTATCTGCCACCAAAGTACAAATACATAACCCAAATTCAAGAGAAAAGCAATTCTTGGGGGGGTCAAATTGCGGATTTGGCTTGGTTTCATTCGGCTAAGTACATCAAATCTCTGTACGGTATTTCCCAACCTGCCGGCAGAGTAAAAGATCATTCCTTCAACAGCAACAATACAATAATTTTAAGCAGAGTCCTATGGCCAAAAACGACCAATCAGCACAACAGCCTTAACATTGGTTATTGTCAACGTTTCACGAGGAATTTTAGCAACAAGGTCTTGCTTCCCCAAGTTAACTTTGAGAAATGAAATGCACCATTTTCTTTCATAATCAATGAAAATTTAGCAGAGCCCCAAAATTACTATTATACACTATTCTGCAAGACAAAGTTAATAATCATCAATAGTCGGCGCTGCAAAACGAGCCCAAAGGCCGTGGAGAAAAAACTAGGAAATTTTAGGCAATCAACACAGTAACATATTTCTGCTAAGCCACCGAGGAAGGAGGAAAACAGGAAGACGAAAAAGAATAATAAACATTGAGAATAACAAAGCTAACTGCCCCTCCCAAGGAAAATTACTGTACATCAATACATTTTGCAATAATAAGCCCCTACGCCCAACTTAAGAAGCATTGAGTGTTAGCTTTCAAGTCTCCAAATTGAAGTGGTGAAAGGACTCAACCTGTTCACTCCTGAACAACAGCCACCTCTTGCTCCATCCTCCAATAGTTTGCATCGTTGAACTCCAGCTTCTCCTCTTCCTTCTCTGATGATTTCACCTTTTCTGCCACCTTAGGAGAAAGGTTCCTCTTCAAGGGACCTGCTTCCCCAACAATGCCTTCTTTAAGGGCTTGTTCCATTGCCTTCTCCGTGCCCTCCAACTCTACACCAACAAACTCTACGTCTTCTTCAAATAATGATGGCACCGGTGCTTGCAGGATTCCACCATTACTCTTTGCCGACTCACTGCCTGAATCCACAGGAGTTGTGCCATTCGCCAATATGGCAGCAGTAGGTTCAGTCATTTCCGAGGAACCAGAAGAATCAGCCTCAGGCTCAACATCGTCAAGAAATGGGTTTCCATTAGATCCACCAACCTGTGAGTCCGATGACTCTTGCCATGCCATCCAATCTGGCAATGGACCAGATGAGCATACATTATTTGCATCTACTGCCCCATTTGTAGAACCATTGGTGGCAGTAGAGGCATCTGCTCTACTGGTGCTGGAACTAGAAGCACCATTAATAGACATTGCATTCTCCAACTCTTCGTCCTCTCCAACTACCACCTCATCATCACTACTGCTACTGCCTCCACTTGGTGTTTCATTTAAATTTATCTCATCCAGTTTCTCTGAAGGAGAGGTACTCAATGGTTCACTGTGAATTCTATCATCTTGGAAAGCAAACCAGTTGGAATTTGTGAACAAACTGCACTCAAAATAAGAACTTCTCAATCAGCAAGGGATATGATAAATTCCTTCTAGTCTATATAGATAGCACAAAACACACCAAGTTTCCATGTAAACTCTTAACAAATAACAAACACCACCACCTCCAATAAAGCAAAAAACTAGCTAGGGACCAAATCTTGAAAAGAGTGGACCAAAGGCTATGAGTTGATAGGTAGAATGTTCAACATTTCCATGGAAAACTGACAAGGTTCTTTAACAAGGGAATTTAAGGCTGCCTTTTAGACAACAATTCAAATAACAGGATTCAATTCCAGAAAATGTAGATGTAGAAAAATTTGGCATTTTTTTGTCTCAGGAAAGAACATTTGTTCTGAAACACATACCATACAGAGTACAAGTGTCCATTTTGTCAGAACTGTTGAACTTAGGGCATCTCCAATGCACTCGGTAGAGTGCTGGGGTGGCGCTCAATGGAGCCCCACCTCAGCAAACAGATGTTGAGCACTTGGTGCAGACCAGTGCTCAATATCTGTTTTTTTTTTAATTCTTTTTTTAACTAGCTGGCGCCCGGACATTGAGCTGGCGCCGCTCATTGTCCGGGCGCATTGAAGATGCCCTTAGGGCATCAGCTATGCCGTTTAATGCATGCTGAGGTGGTGCTCAATGGAGCGCCACTTCAGCAAGCTCAATGTTGAGCGCTCGGTTTGCACCGAGCGCTCAACATTGGCTTTTATTTTTTTTATTTTTTTTTATTTTTTAATGAAGTGGCGCCCAGACAATGAGCTGGCATTGCTCATTGTCCGGGCGGTTCGTCTGGGCATTAAAGATGCCCTTATGACAGGAAGTGAAAAGTACCATGGTCATTACATACAAGATCCACAATCAACCATCAAAAAGAAAGTATGCAAACGTAATTTGTTTCAAGTTATCTTCATCCTGAGTAAGAGTATGTGAATTCCTTATAATGACCAACATAGCCACTGCAAACTAAAGGTCCCACTTTTAAAAGAGAAGCATGCAAAGGCCAGGCCTTGAGGCTTACCTTTCCTGGTCATCTCCAAGCCTCAAGGAAGATATCACAACTTCAGCAGACTCATCATCAAAGTACACATCCTGCAGGGATTTGCTTGGTCAAAACATCAATAAAATTTACATTTTCTTTAAGCAAAAAACAACTCCAGGTTTCCTTACAAAGTACATTCAGTATAACACAGTAATTGGATTTAATCAAGCCAAAAGTCTTTTTTTTGTTCATTTCTAACTTGTCTAGATAATGTTTACCAACAACAGCAATCCAGTAGCACATGCTATAGAATCAATGCTTTGGCAACCAATTGCTGATACCCACCCAAAAAAGATGCTCCAGAACCTAAACCAATGCCAAATGACACCTCCAAGAAGAGTTGTCATCAAGGCAAATATATGTCCATTCAAAAGACATTATCCTTCTCCGTTTCTTTATTTTGGCAGGGAGAAGGGCTCCATTTTTTGGAATTCATAACATCTAAACCCAAGAAACAAAAATCCATTTTTAAAATCATATAAGAAGCAGCACATCATTCAAGAGTCAAACAACACATGCTCACTGTTTCATTTTATTAACTTAAAAAGTAAAACAGAGATTTCTAGTACTTACTTTTGATGCCAATAGAACTGAGTGCAGACATCATAAATTCCTATTTTAGGTCACTCACAAATCTCAATCTTCAAAGTCATTAAAATCACATTACCATCAAGAAGATATGATGAAAGAAAACATTAAAGTTTCTTATAACTATGTTATAGTGTTCCCACTTTTTTTTTTAAGACCGTCGTATCCTTCCTTTATGATCTAACTAATCCACAGGCTCCCCCACCCACCCACAAGGCTAGGACCCCAGAGATGCAAGGCGTAAGACAAGACCAACCCTCTAGAGGAGTTTGGAAAATCTCAAGGGGGAGTGTTCCCATATATGTTTAATTGGAAAAGTATTAAACCCAACATGATCATTGGCATTCTCGTTCTTGTAGCCTTCTCAAAACATCTCCAGCACAAGCCAAAATTGGCGTGGGTTGGAGATTTTGGAGTGGGTTGACTCCTCCAAAACACCAGCAATTTTGAACAAGGCCCTACAGTGGCCCACCAAAACCCACCCCCCCCCCCCACCCCCGCTTTTTCTTTTTTTTTTTTCTTTTTTCGTCATTATTTCTTAGTATTTATTATTACGCAAAATTATGAACTTTTGATTAGATATTTAAAAAAATTAAATTTAAATTACTAATATATTTTTCATTTATATTTATCACATATTAGAAATTTATATTAATTTATAAGTAATTTTATATATTAAAGAGAATTAATATAATATTTTCAACAATTAATGTTATAAGTATAATTTCTACATTATATTTCATATAAAAGAAAATAATAAAGTTTACATTAAAAAATATTAATTTAAAAAATAGTATAAATAAATATATGATAAAATTAAAAAAATGATTCTTAGAATATTCCTTTTTAAAGAGAGCAATGGGGTAAATGAGTAGGAGATGAATTGAAGTTAAAGTAAAGTGAGACCCACTTTAGAGGGGATGTCCCTCCAAATTGGGAAAAATGGTTTGGAGATGCCCTTATTAACCTCCATCAATTTTATAAGACCACTTTCTATGAAACTTGTGATTTTCTAAGTTCCTAAAGCTGAACTAAAAGTATCTCCCTTAGCCAAACATTAATATAGAAAAATCTTCCCTTCAATCTAGTGAAATCACCAATTCGCACATGAAGGTCATGCCTAAGTATTTGCAATTATTACCTCATCATCCCGCTCAAGAGTTCCATGAACCTACAATCACCACCCGAAAATGAAAAATTACAAAAAAAAACAAATAAATGCAAGAAAAAGAAACTTTTCAACATCTTACTAAAGAAAAAACGGCAGGCTTCAATAGATGCAGCACGTATTACCTGCTCAGCATCATCATTTTCATACAAGCTGTACCTAAAAGCTTGACTTAGATTATTTGCTAATGCGGCAACATCATAGTCTCTATCATGGAGGTCATCATCGTCACTGTCCCGTGTTCTGTCCTGCAATGCAGTTGGGCGACTGCATGAAAAGCGAAAAGAACAAAATCATGTAAAAGTCAGCAATGATCTTGACCTTATATTACGTTTCACAAGAAAGAGAACATTATATTACTTCTACAGCTATACCATGTACTTCAACAGACAGTCATGCTCTCATTCCCATCTTTCACTCACACGATATAATATAAATCAGTGATTTTTTGACATACCCGCAAGCCCATCGGTTTACGTTTTCAACAAGATTGCGCTCTTGTAGAACAGATGATTGCCAATCAATCCATTGATTGTTTTCCTAGAGAAAGCAAATATGACACAAAAAAGAGCATGTTAATGGGCCATTAAAAACAAATTGCAAGAGATAGAAACTAGCTCACAAATAGACTACTCCAACATCCATTCTAAATCAATTTGGAAATAACTAACCCTGTATACTTTTCCTTAAAAAAGGAAATGAGGGAGGACAAAAATATTAAAGACCACTAGTAAAGCAAGCAGAACAAGAATCAAAAGAGAAACAAGACTTATTTTTAGATGGCACTTCACCCACCTCACAGTAAAAAATCCAAATTCCATAACATATAACAATTCATTACATATGCAAATCCCACCTAAACAACTGATCATGACACAATATTAATTCCATAACCTTGGACAGAAGAGCTCTCAAGAGTAGGACCCACAATTCATCGAATCAAAGAGGGAGATAAAGAATAAGCCATATATTTTACTTTATTTCATCACCATCATGATAATCTATGCATGCAAGTATTTCTTACCAGCATATTCTTTTCTTCTTACTTAATTTTCCCTTCTCTAATTTAAAAAAAAAAAAAAAAAAAAAAAAGATATATATATCCCCATGACCACAAACCTGTAGGTAAACTTGAATGTGGCTGTTGCCATTACCAAGTTGAACAAGTTTGTTAGAGATCTGTGTAATGTGTCCATGGTAACCAGCTCGTGGTGCCTTTCTTCCAGCAGCAGAAACAGTGGGCTACAGAACCAAATAGAATGTTCAAGTCATGACTAGTAGTAATAGAACTGTAAGAAATCAAAACTTACTATATAAAGACTTCATACCACTAAATGACATGTCATAAAGAGAATTTCAAAATTCTCTCACTGTAAAGGGATATCAATTTTTTTTTTTATTTTGTAAAGGGGTGGAGAGAATCACTGACATCTCACTTTTTCTTGACACAGAAAACATCACTGGTCACTGGTTGATATTTATATCACAAGTATATTGCATCTTAATAGAGCATTACAAATATTTTTTAAACCCTATAAAATGGAGGAAATTAATTAAATAGTGGTTGCATTTCTATCATAAGGGTGTTGCATCTAAAAAATAATGGTAGAATATTACAATCATATGAAATGCATTAGTCTATTACAGTCATATAAAGGGTAGAGTGTTACAATCATATGAAATACATCATTACCGCATCAGAGTCGCCAGAAAGAATGGGGTGACCATCTGCCTCAAGGAGCTTTGCAATTAAATTACAATCTCTAAACAGATGATCTGCAACGGCATCATTCTTACTCTCTAAACAAGAAATTATTATACTCTCTGCCTGATGATGCAAAGCATTATTGAAAGGGTATCTGCATAGATTGCGCAAACACAATTATGACATGCACTGCATGCAGTTGTACAAAACTACAAAACAAAACAGCAACTTACTCAAAAAAGAGATCCAGAATTCTCTTAATGGCGCCTGAGCTAACTAATCCCTTCTCAGCAACTTCGTTGCCAGTCCTTAGTAATACAGCAATGAATTCCACAATCTGCATCAAACAGAAAAATGAACGATGAGAACTTTGTAAATTCACACTAAAGTCAAGAGTCAAGCATGTTAGATGAATGATTATTTCTATTCAACGTGTATCCATAACCAGAACCGACAATTCATCTCCAAGAGAACCCCAAGTAATTGATGTACATTATATCTGCTCAGCAAGGCTTCAGTTGTCATCAATGCCTTACCAAGTTATATTGGCAACATTTTTTTATTATTTCCACGCTCACAAGTTTCACAATAATTCATGTAAGAACGAGCCCTCAAAAGAATAAAGATCATCTCAATAATAACACTAACATACTAATATTATTAATAATTAACAAAATCTAAAGGCAATGTTAAGGTCTAGCACATGCATGAAATTCTTATATTGTCAGCAAACCACCTAAGTGAAAGACAAACATTAGCCATAGAATCTTCTAAGAAACATCCAAGAAGGATCCTAAGGACCTTGTCCAGCAGAGCCATGGATCAGCAGGCCAAGGCTCAAAGGTTAAATCCCCAACCCTTCCAGCAATTTCTATGCAAATAGCATCTTGTACACATTTTAAAATCAAACTTTTAAACGAATTTCAGACCGTGGCATCCTAATAACAATAACACAATGTACAACAAAATAGTAATCCAGAAGGTGAATGATCTACCTTTAGCCGATGTTTTCCAAGTGGAGGCTTTAGTTGACCATATGTGGTAGGCAAAACCTTCTCATCAAAGCTTACACTCAAAAGCACAAGCAAGTCACCTAAACCATCACATGGTAATATCAGACATAACTTTTAGATGGACAAGAAAGTAATCCCAATGATAACATTACTAGACTGGAACCAAAGATCAATAACAACTTAACATATTCATGGTTTACGGCAATTTATATTCAAAAGTAATATAAAGATAGAGTCAATTATGTTGATGATAGATTTCAACTTATGCTAGCTTTTCTATTTTCAGAAATGAAATGAAATAAGTGTGTGCTGCATAACCATGGTTTTAGTTCTGTATTTAAAAAAGTAAAAATTCATAATTAATAATAACTTTTAGCAGTTCAAAGATGACACAAGAATAATAAGAACAGGAGTCAACATAACAACCCATATTACTTCTAGTTCACAGAGCCAAGCCATAAAATCTAATGACAACTTAGTCCTCACATGCTCAGAAAAGCACAGAAGTCCTTTCTTCCAGTGGACAGAAAAATTACAGTAACTGAAGAAAGACAGATAATACTTAAAAATGCACTAATTCAAAGATTTCACACGAAGACAAACTCAAACACACAAGTTTTGGTGCAACTCCAATCCTTGAATAGGGATTAACTATGGGATCATATGTTGCAACAATGGTAAAACGGAGTTATTTTAAAAGCGTCAACATCAACAAAATTAAGCCTTTTCCCAAATTAGTTTGAGTTGCAGATTGCTACAACGATCTCATCCCTAGCAAATAACTGTTTCAGTGTCGTTTATGCAAGGATGCTTTTATACACAAGGACAAAATTTGTTTCAAAATTGACATTCTTCCAAAATTGTATTTCTTTCAAAATTTAAGTTCCACTCACATTCTCACTTTTTCCATTCTTCACCTATTAAACAACTCTATGCCCCTTGCAATTGTGATTTTTCTTGTTTTACCCTTCTTGATATAACTTTACCCATATCCTTTCACATATATAAACTCTATCCATATCACTACTTGTCAAAACTCAAATTGGACCCTATATCTAAAGAAGGCACATACATATGCATACACACTACATTCTCATGAAACTAAAGAACACACATGACAATTAGACTTCTGTAATTCTTTCAAAATTTAAGTTCCACTCACATTCTAACATTTTCCATTTTTCACCTATTAAACTACCCAATGCTCCATACAATTATGATCATGGAACGAAAATTCGATTTCACCTTAAATTTCGACCTTTGAAAATTTAAGAGAATTTTTGTAAAAATTTGCCGACTTAGATAAGTTCAAAAACTTCTATGTAAATACTAAAATATGCATAATTTCTATAAAAATGATGAAAACAAATATAAATTGATATATTTTACATATAAAAGTATAGATACAATGGTTTCAAACATATACTTTAACATTAACAATATTTAATGTCCATCGCATATGTTAAGACTTTATATTATTTACTTGATTATTTCACGAATTTCACCAAAAAACACCAAAATCTTTGAAGCTTTTACGAATTTCATCAAAATCTTCACAAATTTCAACAAATTTTCATTCCTTGTTTGCTACTTTAGATTCTACCATGCTTAGCTTATTTTATTAATTTATTATTTAAGTGTATTTTTAATCTTGCCTAATAAAAAAAAAGCTTTGAAAACACTTCAAATTTATTTTTAAGCTTTTATTTTATTCCAACTTTGTTTATTTACTAGCTTTTTTATTCTTATCTTCCTGGTAAAGCATATCAAATGATTTATAGTTCGTTAATTTGTTAAATTTTTAAAACTTATAGTGCTATGTTCGTTAATGGAGTTGAAAATAATACATGATTATTAGTATTTCTAATTTTTATTAATAAAATAACTTTTTTTTAACTTCTATGTTGAACTTCACCTAATTTTGTAGAATTTTTATTGATTTTTTGCATTTTTAAATTAAAAATGTAGATTCGTACTAAATTTCTTGAACTTTATCGAATTATTTTACAGAATTTTTATAACTTCGATTTAACTTCACTTCCCACTTTGATGGTTGAAAAAAGGGAAATAATTCGTGGAACTTCGTCAAATTTTGGGGAATTTTCAAACTATGATTGCGAGTCCTCCTGTTTTACCCTTCTTGGTCTAACAATTTCTCTCCATATCCTTTCAGATATATATAAAACTCTATCCTTATCATTACTTCTTGTCAATACTCAAGTTGGCCCCTTCTATCGTTTAATTGCCAATTCAGCTTTTCTTCCTTCATCTACAACCCCCTTGCTCCCTCTTGCCCTTTCCCAATTTTTTTCCTTCATTAATTTTTTTAAATTCTTCTTCTTCTCTCTTCTCATCCTATTATCAATCAACTTTCATGAGTTCATCTTCTTCCTTACGCAAACTTTCTACTCTCAATTTTTCAAAATTGTCACCTTCTTTACTCCTCTTGTTGCCACTGTTGACTTTTATTTCTACTCTACCTCACTAACGTTTTCTCTTTTCATTATAGTTCTTCATATTCTTCTTTTGCTCTTACCACTCTTCCCTTATCTTCATTTTCCCTCTATCTGGTTCACCATCATAACCAAGCTCATTTTGCAATGGGAACCTACAACGTGATATCAAGTCTCTAGAACCACAGCAACTTCAATCTAGAAGATTGAAAGTATATGGATTGCATCAAACACTTAGTACACGACCAATGCTCTTTCATTCTACATCGATGGCATACATTTTCAATATTATTGCCTTGTGGATTCTTATTGTTGTACCACTTCTGGTAGTATTTTTTTTCCTTTTGTCAATTGATGAATTATTTTGACCACCATGAGTAGGAGGATTATTACACGCACGACCACGACCACGTCTTTGGTTGTTACTTTGGCGATAATTTTTGCCACTTTCACAATTATCATATGTTGTCACATTCATTTTTAGGAATGGAGCAAAGTCACTGGGTCAAGCTTCATGATTTCTCATTAATAATTTCATCATTTTGCTCGGCAACGAGAAGGCAAGAATTCATTCAAAATATTTCTTGAAACTTTTTTCTCGATGTTACTGCTACAGGAGCACATTCGAGACATGAAATGTGGAGAGTGCTTTTTTCAACATATCATAGTTAGAAATATTTTCTCCATGTAATTTTTATTGAGAAGTAATTTTGAACATTGTAAAATTATACTCATGTTTTTTTCAACATATCATAGTTACAAATATTTTCTCCACATATTTTTAATTGAAAAGTGATTTTGAACATTGTAAAATTATACTCAATTACAAATTTAAAGTCCTGAAAACATAAACAGATCTAGTTATACCAAGCTTTTGATAAGACAATCATCGTTCTATAAGGTAAGGTTCCTTTACTGTGAGATATTCATTTTTTAGATCCTGATGAAAATGATGGCAAAGAAATATCATTCAACACATTCTTAGAGTGAAGCACAATTTCGATCTTTAATGAATTTTCCAAAACTATTAGCAGCAAGATGCATTTTGGCATCCAAAATTATTAGCATATTTGGATTGGGTTGTGTTTTAAAATGCCCAACCCAAATGGTTTAGGTTAGGCTGTCGGGATTTACCCACAATCCGAATTAACCCAACCAAAATTGAATGTAACCCCAATTTTGCGCAAAACCTTTCCCATCCATGTTTCGCAATTCGCACTCTCAATCGAAGTCACAAATCACAAAATCTAAATCGCAAAGTTGCAAATGCATTAACACAACTTCAGGTCGCAGCTCGCAATCTCTTCTAATAAACGGTAAGCTCTCATGATGTCACAACTGCAAGCTTGGTCCCATCAATTCTTTCCATCGTTGCTTCTTCTTCCCTACTTCTCCTGCCAGTTCTTCTCGTCATCCCTACTTCTTCCCTGCTTCTTCGACTCTTTCTGTCGTGAGTTTACTGTTGTTGCTTCCTTCCTTGTCTTATTGCAACTGTGGGTTTGGCAACCGTGAGAAAAGCTTCTTCTTTCTTCTTCTTTCCCTGTCTCACACTCTCAATCGACTTCGCTACTGCTGCTATTGGTTCCTTTTCTTCTACTTTCGGTAGCCACTCTCCCCATCTCACACTTCATTGCTTCTTCCATACTTCTTCTTTCTTCTTTCAGTTGCAGTTCGTGGGTTTGCTACTGCTTCTTCTTCTTTCGGCAGTCGTTTTAGCAGTTTGGCATGCTAATGCTTCTTCTTCTTCTGGCAGCCACTCTCCCTATCTCGCACTCTCGATCGCAACATTCACCCTCTCAATCAACAACCAATCTCCCCTGCTTCTTTCTTCTTTTTCTTCTTTCACTGGTTGCAGTTGGTTGCTGCTACTACTGCGTCTTCCTCTTTTTCTTCTTCTTCTGGTTGCAATTCTCGCTACCAGTGCTACTGCGTTATTAACTGCAGTTGGCTTCTTCATCATTTCTTCTTCTATTTGTCGTTCTTCAATTTGTGTTGGGTTTGGTTGGGTTTTAAGATAGAATGGATTGGATTAGATTTCATATTTGTCAGCCTGAATTGTTTGGGGTGAGTTGTGGGTTAACACCTAACTCGAACCAATGCAACCCGCGAACACTCTAATAGCAAGGGAGAAGCAACAAAGACTCATGCTTGTAGGTACGGAATTTATGTGTTGTTTTTTTTTTAGGTATTTGAAGTAGAGATAGATTCTCCGCCTGTTCTTTCTCACTGCAGACAGAAGTTTTTGCTATTTTCTTATTACTACAAACTCTCCTCATGACAAATTTCTACTAATTTTTTTGCTACCTAATCTTTCAAATAAATAATATTATTTTTACTAAATGTCTAATTTAACTAAAGTCAAGTTTGTTGCTCTTAATATTACAGGCAATAACTATTCATCATAAGTTCTACATGTTGAAATGCATCTAAATGCCAATAGTCTTGGAGAAACTATTAAAGATTAAAATAGCGCATCACTTCAAAAACTTGCCAAAGCAATAATATTTCTTCGCCACCATCTCCATGAAGATCTAAAGAATGAATATCTCACAGTAAAGGATCATCTTACCTTATAAAAGAATTTGAAAAACATATATGACCACTTAAGGATGATTATCCTACCAAAAGCTAGATATAACTAGAACTATTTACGTTTCTAAAACTTTAAATCCGTCAGTGAGTATAACTCTACCTTGCTCCAAATCACTTCTCAATTAAAATTATGTGCAGAAAATATTTCTGACTATGATATATTAGAAAAAGCACTCCCCACATTTCATGCCTCGAATGTGCTCCTACAGCAACAATATTTCTTTTTTTTTTTTGGTAACATGCAACAGCAATATTTCGTCCACGAGTATTTTGACCACCATGAGTAAGAGGATTATTTCGCCCACAACCATGAGTTTGGCTATTACTTTGACGATAACTTTAGCTACTTTCATAATTATCATATGTTGTTACATTCACTTCTGGGAATGGAACAGAAACACTGGGTCGGGCTTCATGATTTCTCATTAATAATTTATTATTCTACTCGGCCACAAGAAGGCAAGAAATCAACTCAGAATATTTCTTGAAGCCTTTTTCTCGATACTACTACTACAAAAGCACATTTGAGGCATGAAATGTGGAGAATGTTTTTTCCAACATATCATAGTCAAAAATATTCTCCACACAATTTTAATTAAAAAGTAATTTTGAACAGAGTGAAGTTATACTCACTAACGAATTTAAGGTCTTAGAATCAAAAATAGTACTAATTATATCTAGCTTTCGGGTGAATAATCATCTTTAAGTGGTCATATCTTTCTCTCATATACTTCCACAGGGTAAGAGGATCATTTACCGCAAAATATTCATTCTTTAGATCCCCGTGAAGATGATGGCAGAAAAAATATCACCGTTTTGGCACGTTCTCAAAGTGATGCACTACTTTGATCTTTAATGATTTCTCCAAGACTATTAGCATCAAGATGCATTTTATCATCCAGAACCCATGATAAACAGTTATTGTTTGTAATATCAAGAGCAACAAACTCGAATTTAGCCAAATTAGACATTGAAATAAGAAGAATATTACTCACTTGAAAGATTAGGTGTAGCAAAAAAATTAGTAGAAACTTGTATTGTAAGAGTTTGTAGTAATAAAAAAAAATAGTAGAAACCTGAGTTTACAGTAAGAAAGAAGTTGCAGAACTCATGCTTGTAGCTAAGAAGAAGTGGTAGAGACTTGTGCTTCTCCCTCATTACAAGCACAAGTTTTGCCGCTGCTTTCTTACTGCAAACACAAATTTCTACTATTTTCTTACTACAAATACAAGTTTCTACTATTTTCTTATTGTCACTTCTTTCTTACTACAGACACAAGTTTCTACTATCTACTGTTATGATAAGAAGGATAATCAAAAGTACACTTGGACATCCATTAAAAAAATAAAAGAGTGCTTACATCTAATAAATTCTCATGTATTGCTTACATCTAATAAAAGAGTGTTTACATCTAATAATTAGTTCTCAAGGCAAATTAATCATAAAGTCATCACAAGTTAAAACTAGGACTAAATTCCCGATATTTCTAAAAAGAATTTATGGTAACATATGCGATCTCATTCATCCGTCATGCGGACCATTCAAATATTATATGGTCCTAACAGACACATCTATATGATGGTCACATGTGTGATTATTATCAACTCGTAACTTCACATTTGCGAGATTATTTGCTCAAACAATTCATTTAACAGTACATTTTTCTTACTATCCAATTAAGAACATTCGATTAGATAATGTTGGTGAATATTACTCACATGTTTTTTATAATTATTGCATGTCAATAGGAATAAATGTTAAACATCTTGTAGCTCATGCTCATACACAAAATGATCTAACAAAATATTTTATAAAACGATTACAGCTAATAACTAGCCCCTTGCTTATAAGAACAAAACTCTCAACTTCAACTTAGAGACATGCGATTTTGCATGATGTGGCACTTGTGTGCATAATGACAACTAGTTACTATAAATATTCACCTTTACAATTGGTTAATGCTCATAAACCCAATATTTCTCATTTGAGAACTTTTGATTGTATAGTATATGTTTCAGTAACACCTACACAACGTACTAACATAGGACCCCAAAGAAGGTTAGGAATATATAATGGTTATGAATCTCATTTAATAATAAGATATCTTGAGCCATTAACAAGAGATGCATTTATAATAAGATTTGCTAATTGTCGATTTGATGGGTTTGAAGTGCATGGATTTGGTCGAGTTTAATAATGCATAATTCCTCAAGTTGAGGAGAATGACACATGCTAATTAGCAGACGAGATGTTTTTCCCTTCTCGAAAACACCACAAAATTATCCATCAATCATAAAATACACAAAGGAAAAGTAGCAGAAGTACTTCAGAAAAAATAATGTCAACCCAACATCAGACCAGCACCCTATATGCATCTAATCCAACTTCTATTTCATTATTAGAGGGAACATCCTGTTGCATGCTTTGACCAAGCAGTCCAATCACTAGCTAACCACAAAGCATCATCAAAAAGTTTAACCTTATTCTTCTTTGCCCCATGGAAAATTCTTTCTTTCATTTCACTCAAGCCAAATAGATCACAATATTGCCAAGCTATCTATGTTAACAATGGTTTTTTTCTTTTTGGTTAAGCTTCCTATGATACTAATATGCACTCCTTGTAGATTTATCACGCAAAAAAAAAAACAATGGGTTAAACAAGCACACGAACGGTGAGCACTCCTAAAGGCCATCCAAGGTACAAAGTTTCCCATGAGCAAATAGTCACCAAACACCAAAACCTTGCGAGCAACATGAGCATTCAAGTCTCCCAACATAGTCCAAAATAGGCAAACTAGAAAAGGAAACACTGCTAAAGAGAAACTCAAAAGTACAACTTGCAAGTGAAACATCGAAAACGTGGAGAAACTACTTGTAGCCAAATAGTATGCTACTTGTATCTTCTTATTGTTGGAGAGTTTAATTTGTAATATTTTAAAATCAGTTGTGTCAAACACATCCCAGACCCATCTCACGAAGTATCGAACACTAATATTTCAAACTAAAGTAAAGGGTTCAGGTAACATAAACCAAATAGAATTAGATATAGAATTTTGAGTTCTTGACTATCAAAACATCAATTATTTTTGTAAGTCCATAACGAGTGTGTATAAATATTAACACCAATCATAAGGATGGATGGTCGTTTACAAATTGAACAAACAATTGCTCTTCTTCTCTTCTTTTTTCATCACCTTTTGCGATGCATTATTTTGCTCATTGATTTTACTAAGAAAGTGGTTGTTAAAAGTATGATTTCAATGTCAAAATTGAAATAGGAATCAGATAAAGTAATCCGGCCTCCATGTATAATTGATCATACTATAGGTTAAAAAGAGGAATGCTTCAATGGAAAAGGTTTGGTTCTTGTTTTATTCTTTCTTCGCTCTTCAGCCATGCTTCTTTGTTCCCTCTGTCCCTTTATCCTTTATATTACATCACAATAATGACATAATTGGTTAAGGAGTAGTTTCTTCATTGTATATTCTATACCATAAGGCATGATTGTCATAATAGGGTTGTCACTAAATTTTCCCTTCAAACATTAAACAATCTAAAATAATATTAAGTACATTCTAGCACATGCAAGCTATTTGCCCCAACTAGAATGTGTTTGTGCGTGTGTGTTTGTGTTTTTACCTGATTGAAGGGCATATCAGCCTTTAACTCAAGTCTTAGAGCATCAACTAGTCTCTTGATGTCATAGGTATGTAAAATCCCCACTATGTCACACATCGTGAACTCTATCAAGAGGGGCTTTTCAAGGTGCAATGCAAGCTCAAAACTCTCACAAGTTAGATCTATATAAACATGCATACATAGCATACACATATATATACAATCTACAACATTCCACCATCTCTCACCAATACATTCTATATTATAATCATCAAGTCACAAGAAGTCATTCCAACTCATTCATTGGAGTTAACACCAAGCTTTAATAAGTGACTTCATTTCCAAACCGATTTTTCCAATTTTACCACTAGTGCATATCAACATTCTTAGCGCCAACATTTGTTTTCCCACATTCCCACTTCCCAATTGCAAGGGGTGATTAGTTTCATATGACATCGTTTTCCCACATTCCCAATTTCCTATTGCAAAGGGTGATTGGTTTCATATGCCCCCCCTCCCTCCCTCCCTCCCTTTTCTCTCTTTTGAAATAAAACATAATTTTGTGTAAAATAGCCACATCAACCCTCTATTATATTATCTCAACTAATCTAATCACAAAATCCTCACCATCTTCCTTCGCACTTGCCTCGAGATGAAGTTAATCATCTCCTATCCCCCATCGACCTCTCTCTGCAACTTCTCCACACACATCCTCAATTTTACATCTAATTTTCGCAACACCTTGATGTTTACTCGTTGCTGATTTCCTTTAGCTAATGCATCGATCAATTACGATGTCTCCACACATTGTGAAAAATTTTGATCCACTGCTTCCATCACACAATGCCAAAAAAATTGCAAGATTCAAAGAGGAAATCAATCAACAAAAACCCTCCTTCCACCCTTACTAAATCTTCCAGCTTGCAAATTTGAGATGCGATGATGTCGCCCACAAAACACCCCAATCATCTCATCTTTCTTCCTCCTAATGCAAACACAACTTTGTGATTTTCGAGTCCTCTTGTTCCCATCGAAAGCAATTAGAGCTTATTCAATTTTTTTTTCCTGCAACTAATGAATTGTTACTCCAAGAAGCAAAAGTACATCACCCCGACACAAATCCATTCATTGAACTCCGCTAAATAAAGCTACTCACCAATGTAGGTATGAGTATGGCTCTAATCTGAGATCGACATATAACCAATGGGCTCCTTGTCAAAATCCTTGCTCACATCACAAGGTAGTGCAACAATTGCTAATTGTTGCACTTGCATTGGATTCCCTTTGAGAGATTGCATCGAGATCCCAAGCTTCGATATCGCAATCTCATCCGCGACAAACAAAGAAAATTTGTTCCTAATCAAAACCATATGATCCTTGTTACTGATAACAATCCATCGATCTCTTCTTTTTCCCAACCATCCTCCATGATGAAGACAATAAGGCCAATGAGGTGAATAGATCTCGTTTGGCGATCCACACTGTGTCATTGCCACATCCACTACTACATCAAGGTTTTGAAGTGATGACCTACATTGCACACAAAATGCAACAAAATCCTATGCCATCATTAATGTCGCACTATATCTATATCATCTCCTTTTTCTATTTCATCCATTTCTTCATCGCGTTAACGTCGTTATTCAAATTTCAAAAGATATAGTAATGGTGAAACTCAACATGCAACTATAATTGCTACTATTTCATCCACAGCAAATTCATCGCAATAGAGATCTTGCGATTGTTGCTACATTGATGATTGGGACTGTGGATCTAAAGGTACTGAGCTAGCAATGATCGTTAAGGTTTGACATTCCACGAAAAAGATGGCCCGAGACACAGATGTAAGTGTCTATATCATTCACCTTTCCTTCCTCTTTCAAGAACACAATGTCTACAACAACCAATATATCTCCTTTACATATTACATCGGCTTAGAAACGTTTTATATTAGTAATTCGACCATATGCCTCAACTTCGCATTTTTCATCTCATCCCTTCCATTGCTTGCTCAAAAACTCTATCTTGTTGTCACTTAACTTGGGAGACATCGTATCCACTTTCAGGTCAACAAATCGAGTTGCCCCAATACCAATTTGATGAGAACCCAAATTAGAAAATTAAATTTTTATTAAGAAATTCAATATAACAAAAACGGAGTTCGACAACTAGCCCATTCGAGAGCGCTAAATTCTCCAAACTTCAATTCTCTAAGGAATGGATTGACAATTCCCAAAACCAATAAACATTATTTATACTAATTTTATAACTAACCTGAGTACTATTAACTATTCACTATAGTTAGGACCTACCAAATACTTCCTTCAGAATAATCTAATATACAAGGAAGTCTTTGCATGTTAAAGGATGATTGAACCAAGAACTAAAAGAATAGTTTTGAAAAGCTCTATGGCCATCAACTTTAATCCCTTTGTCATCCTTCTTATTTTTGAAAGAACTACAATTCATTGTTCTCTTCTCTCCCGGTCTAGCCTACCACACATTAAATTGGTTGATTCTAGAGCATTTCTATCTTCATTGCTTCACCTTCACAATTACATCTTTCTAGCTTATCAATAAAAAAACAACAAAACTATATAATCTCAAAAAGAAGATGAAAAAAACATAACAATAACCAAAAAAAAAAAAATCCTACAAAAACGTATTACTCAATAGAATTAGGCATCAAAAAACAAATACTCTTCAGTTGTATGACAAGCATAAAATGCACATTCAAAATAAAGGACGTGCATTACATGTCTTTCTGTTTTTTTAATATCATGCAAAGCATGAGACTTGAATTACGAATTAGAAGCTCTACTCATTTTTCAGTTCAATATGAGCCTTGTTTGTTTAAAATAATGTTTTGACAAAAGTGATTATAAAAAAAAGTTATTTATTAAAAAGTGATTATATAAAGTTATTTCAATCATGTATGTTATAACTTATAAAAAGTAATTTTAAAATTATATTACTATTTGTTACAACTTAAAATAAGTGATTTTATAGTGAATGACAATTTCAACCTTTTATATAAAAAGTTCTTCTTGAGGGCATAATGAAAATTTTCGCATAATTTGAATATGAAAAGTTGCTAAAAGTTGGTGCCTCGTTGATTACTCAAATAGAGATTAATTTTGAAGTTAGATTGTCAAACCTGTTAGCCATTTTTGTCTAAGATTTCGCTTTGAGAAAATAAATTGTTAAAAAAAAAGTGATTTGAGAAAATAATTTCAATTATGTTTGTTATAACTTATAAAAACAGATTTTTAAAATTAAGGTATTGTTTCTTACAACTTTAAGCTATTTTATAGTGAATTAACAATTTCAATCTTTTGTATAACAAGTGAAAAATCTCTTATTGAGGGCAAAATGAAAATTTACCAATATTTGAATGCAAAAAGTTGCTAAAAGTTGGTGCATAGTTGAGCCTAACTATTGCAATCATAATTATTTTGGTAGTTAGATTACATAAGTTATTTTTCAAACACCGAAATTTGAAGTTTTTGCATTGAACTCAATTACATCCCACTTTTTAATCAATACCAAGCACGCCCATTTTCCAAAATGCCAAAATTTGAAGTTTTTGCATTTAATTTAATTACACTGCCCTTTTTAATAAATAACAAATACATCGATAATATTAAGAAGCATCAAAGTCTATGATAAGGATTTGAGTTGTTGCTCCATGTCTAAATGAAGAATCAAAAATATAAATGCTTAGATTCAAATTCAATTTCTGGCAATAATCAAAAATATAAAGGTTTAGATTCAAATTTAATTTCTGGCAACCACACAACATATAACAGCATCAAACAAGCATCAGTGGTCAATTTATGAAGCAAAGGCACCAAACTCAGACACACAACCACAACCACAAAAGCAAATGTTTTTGAACTTACCAAGTTTTGGCAGCATAGCACTGACAGTCTCATGAGTAACTGCACTGGGCGGTTCATATAAATGTTGACTTCTCAGAGAATAAATCAACGGAGAAGCAGATCTTCTAGGATCCAACAAAGAAATGCAAACAGAGAGAGAGTGTACAAGGCTAGATTTTGAGACTGAGTTTTCCAGAGCATGGCTAAATATCCTGGAAACAAAGCTGCAAAGAAAAATCATATGTAATAAGACACTCATTCAATCCCTTGCTGTGCATAATGGAAACAAGAAACCAATTTTTTTCAATATGAGATAAACAGTGCCAAACCTTGGGCTAGAAATTTTAGCAGATAGAGGAGATGGAGAATTTCTGGTGATGGCACAAAGCGTTTCTGCTGCATTGGCATGAACTTCAGGAGAGCACTGTTTCATTTAAGATAAGCTCATTAATAATGGCAAGTCACTAAATAAATGATTCAGAGCTGAGCAATGGCCAATAAGGGGAATAAACAAATGCAATTCATACACAACCTGTCTTGTAGAAAACTAATACCATTAACATGAGAAAGAAGAACAACTAAGTTGAAATAAACAAACCATTTTACAAGTGAAAATGACTCCACATAAAATTCATTGAAACAAGATGTTTTATGCATTAAATGTAACCAAATATTCAATTATACACACCTACAAATCCTCCAGAGTCACGCTGCAATGACATGCATATAAAATGACAAAACACAAGCTCTCAAAAACTCATTAGCTCTCAATCAATTGGGTGTGAGGGTCTTATTTCACAAACAAAGATAACATGCATTAAATTTCAAAACCAAATTATAAAACATGAATCCATAGTGTTAGAGGTAATACCTTTATCACACAATATGACATGAACAAGCAGAAGGAAACATAACAAGAAAATAAATAACAATCAATAAGTAGAACAGAAGTTCAAATCAAGAAGCCTCCAGTTTCTATGAAAAGTTTTATCTCATATAGAACATTAAATCTTGATACTCACAGATGGGTTCAATTTGTCCACAATCATTTCCAGCAAATTACTATCAGCTAACCACTGCATCACTTCCATAAAATTGGGATACATATGATCATCAGCACCCACGAGTCGAATCAAGACCTGCAGAGGAACAAGGTTGTCAGGAAAAATATCCTCTTGAAACAAGGAGTAAAAATAACAACTCAAAACAAAAGAACTATATTAGACATTGAACAAAAGCTTTATGTTAAAGTCGCTAACCTCCATGATGGATGTGATTCCTATCAAATCAACAAGCTGCCGAAAAACATCCTGATGAGCCTGAGAAGATTTGAGACAGATCTCAGAGAACAGAGAAAGTAGCTACTTAACTCTCTGTTATTATCTAAAAATATGAACTGGTGTGTAGCATACTTTTATTTTAAGAAAAAAAAAATATGAAAGTTGCATCCTACACTGATTTCAATTTTAAGGAATCTAACTAATGTATACTAGCACAAGCAAGTTCATTGACACTTATACCTATCTACGTAAGAACATCTCAAGGAGTGAACAAACTTTCACAAGTGAAAATTCCCACCAGGAGTATTCTTATATGGCTTAAGATACACCATAATTTACAATTCTCCTGGTGTCCATATAACACACCAATAGTCACCTCGTTTGTGTTAATGATTCTTTTACCCACATGAGCAATGAGTATCACTATTACTTACATTTCTACCTTCACATTCTATGTTGATGTGTTTATCATTCACAGTTGAATTTTATTCATATCATTTGTAATTTGTAAATGACCCGTTTTGCTAAATGAAACACCAATCAATACAATATTTATTCATCCAAAGATCAACATCTGCTAAGAAAACGGAATAAGGAGCGGTAAATTTAGGCAACACCAGGGACAAATCCTAACTGCCATGGAATAAAAGAATGGATTTTACCAAAAAAGAAAGAAAGAAAGAAAGAAAGAAAGAAAGAAAAGAAAAGAAAAGAAAAGAAAAGAAAAAAGAGGATTGATATTGAAAGGAAGGCATTGTTAGCACCTTCCTACTTTCAGTGGCTGTAACAAGTCAAATGCATTTCTCTTTTATACAAACCAAAAGAAAAACAACCAAATAATTTTTTTTAAAAAGCAAAGCGCAGTAAAAAAATGGTGCTAGCTACATAACAAAGAGAATGTCATCACACAAATAAAAGCAAAATCAAAGAAAGCATTCCTCTTCAAGTTACAGTTTTTTTTTCCAAATTAATTATAAGCACAATTAAAAATGCAATTGCACATAATAACTACATTTAAATGCATATGACAAGTGTAATCAGTCCTTATTATTTAATCCTACAGCACTATTAAGACCAAAATCCTGTTGTGCCTACCAGTTGTAATAACAATACAAGTACAGGAAAGTAGGAAACCAACCATGAAACAACTAATCCATAGAAAAGACTCGGCATACTCAAAAACATGAAAGCATCTTCCTGTGCACACAAATAACCAGCGATAATACTAATAATAGATACTCTCAAAGTAAAATGTCTTGACCGCATCTAACATGCGACAGGATGCTGTTTGGCATAAAAATTACTCAGAAAATGGTGTCATTGTTACACAACTTTAAAAAATATATATATAATGAGCGCCAAAATGGAAAACATTGAACTTTTTACTCACTTGGACATAATTCATTAGTGGTACTGTCTTCCGTAGCATTAGGCATACAACAACCTGGCAAGCCACTGCCATTAGATGATGAAAAAAGAAAAAAAAATACCGAGATTCCAAGCAAATCAACATAAGATGAGGGCAATTGAAGCAAAACCTAAGAATCAACAAATCCAATCATACCTTGCTGAAGTATCCAGCCAACAAAGGGCAATGAGAATGTTTAGGTTCCAAAAAGGAGAAAAGCAAGTTCATTAGCTGCAATTAAAAAGAAAAAAAAAAAAAACTAAGTAAGCACACAAAAAATTAGAAAGCTCAACACCATTAACATAATTTCTAAACAGATCTACTGAAAAATTAATATCCAAGATGTGGATACCTCCTCTTCTTCAACCAAGGTCTTTAAGATAACGTCAATTTCACATGTAAATATCTCACATGCAATGAACGGAAACCTAATTGATGAAATAAATGAGACAAAAAAGTCAACAGATTTGATCTAATTTAATATTTATGAACATCTTCTCAAAATAAGAAGTTATCAACAAACAAAACAAAAACTCATGGGACAATTGAAAAAAACAACGAGTTTCCATGGCATTGGCAAATTTACTTAAAGGTCCGTTTGCTCTCAGCATCTTCTGGGGCTTCTTCCACAACATAACGCAACAACTGCTCTACTTGAGCTCTATCACGTAGACTGTAAAGAAAAAATTAATTAAATAAGCAAATAAGGATTAACATCCAAAATGCTCGATATAAGACTAAGATACAGAAGTACAATTTCCACATAATTTCATAAAGTAGTCTGGCTAAAATTCAAATTAAAATTTCTGCAAAATTTTGAAGATCTTTTTTATAAAAATTAAAGCAAAGAAATACTATGAATCACAAATTCACTGACAATGTAAACTTAAAAATATAAAAATAAAATAAAAGCAATGAATCATCAAAATATGTGCAAAGATTGGAAGCCACTAGAATCTTGAAATCCTAAGTCCATACTGTAACAAGGATATGAAGCATCAAGTGTGAAGAAGAAGAAAAAGGTCACTGTTAAAGATTGACTAAAGTAACCATCAAAACTGAAACTACAAATATAGTTATTAAGCATTTAAATCAAAAAATAATAGTTATTAAACATCGCAACCATTTCAAGCAACTAATATTTTTCAGCAAATCATACTATCCTCATCCTCAAATGCAATGCTGCAGCATAGCATATTCAAGCCTTCATTTTAAAATGTAAAAACATCTTTTAATAGCCAAAGTACCCTCTTCAAAAATTGACTGGAAATGCCAGTAATGGTACCTGGAGCTAAAGGTGATTTTAATATAATTATATTTTATGAAATAATTACTCCCTTCCCTTAAATTTTTCCATAAATGGTCTTCCAATTATACCCACAGATCAACCAACTACTTCCAATTTTGATACGATCAACTTTAGCCATTAATCAAATGATAATAATTTTGATTCTAAACCTCTTAGTCTAAGCTCTTTGCACTTTTCACTGAAGCATTTGATCCAGACTTTTCTGTTTATAACTTGTTGTATCCTCAACTCTTCCTTAATCAAGCAAAATTAATTGCCGCATACAAAAATTGGAAACCAATGAACGCTAGTAATTTGAAGTCATGGTTCATAAAAATAAAATGCTACAGAACATAAACAAGGCAAGTAAAACAACACAATTATTGCACAGACTTTCCCTATTCACCAGTGTGTCAACTCCAAATAAATGAAATCTTGAGCATGTTCAAACTGGATACTAATCCTAAGGTCTAGCATTTCCTTGCATATCAAAACTCCCTCAACCCAAATTACTGCACACACCCATTTGCATCTTTATTATAACAAAAAATAACACTAAATACAAGTTTCTATTAAGTTCAAGATTCATAAATTAACACATGAACACATTTGGGTAACAAAAATATTTATTGGCCACAGAAAGGTTATTCTTCAAAACCTACAAAAAGGCCCAGTCAGGGCAAAAGGTTATAGTAAAATTGTCGCATATCAAGTAATTGTTCCATGTTTTGAAATAGGTAAAGTAGCTATCAATCGGTCAGCAAAGAGATAGGCTAGTAGAATCATTTCAGTCATTAAAGAGGTAGGCAAGTAATTTTATTACAAATTTATCAGGCGACTATTGAGAGCTTTGCATTCTTGGATTATTTCTTCTTCATCCAAAAGCTCTTCTAAGGTGAAATTTTCCTTGTCTAAAATTGATTCCACCTGCACAACAACGTCAACAAAAGAGTTAAAGAGGTAGTTCAAAAGTTAGGAAAGAGGATTTGAAAATGATGCAAGAAAATGAATGCAAAATGGCCTGGATTAATTTATTAAAACCAATTGATATGACATCACAATATCACTAAAGAGAACATTATGATAATCCCAAACCAAGAAGTATATAATAAATTGTTTAATGACAATGGCTTGCAATCAATTTAGAATGCAACATTGCAAGAATAACAAATGCTGACACATATAATAACATCAAGATTGGAGCCAAAAGTTTAGAATGCCAATCTACAAGAACAACAAATGCTGACACATACATTTACATCTATATTAAGATCAATGGAAATCAAGGTCTTAATTTCAAGTGAGAATTTCTTTTATTTAATAAAAAACCCACAGTGCAATCTTTGTAAAGATGACGGACACTGAACCAACCTTCTACTTTTTGAAGTTGCCAAAAAATGGAGGCATAAAATAAAGACTGAAAACATTTGAAGTTGAACAAAAGGAGGTGTAAAATCAAAGACTGAAATCAAAGCGCGATGAACACGTGACAGTTGAAAAAAATACATTCTTATCATGCAAAATTAATAATAACTGGTGAAATAATAGTTCTCTCCCACAAATGTTCAATTTCAGCTGACAGCAAACAGCTCAATTCTGGTTCCAACATAAGGTGGGGCTAATGGTTTGAGTTTCAAATTAGAATAGCAATCAAAAACCTAAAGACAGTAGCTTAGATTGAGCCTGCCCAAAACCCACGAACTAGAAAAAAAAAAAAAAAACAATTCAAATTAATTACAACGAACAGTCTGGACTGCTAGAAATCCAGGTTGCTCGGCTCTATAACATAAAACCAGAGGCATGCTAGCTAGAATCTGGGACATCCACAATATCAAGTTCAAATTGAATAATTATACCCCAAATTAGTTGATTAGCACAAGTCAACATGGAAGTTTATCCAAACAGCACAAAACTAACAGACTAAAATTCCAAAACCATTACATCCAAGGATCAAGCAGCTTCACACATCCAACTCGATCCTTCAAAACACCAAAATCACAGAAACCCCAATTAACGTCACTTCAAGAAAAATCAAATCGAATATGCAATAAAAGGAAAAAAAAAGAACATAGCAAACAACAACGAGATCCATTCACTTTAACAAAATTACAAAAGAAAAGACTTCCAAAACACACACACGCATATACAAAAGACATTAGCTGATAGAAATCAAACCTTAACAACATGCCAAAAAAACGGAAACTAAGCACTAGGGCATCATTACTTACGGGAGAAGTGGCGGATAAAGCAGGCATGCGCCAGAACATCTTGTAATGGGTACTAGTTTCGCAAAACACACGCACGAAGAAGAAAAGGAAGAAGAAGCAGCTCCGAGAAACGTAATAAACCCTAGAAAAAGTGGAAGACCCAAAAGAAGAAAATGACCTTGAAAACTAAGAAGAAATGAATATTTTAAAGATCTTCAGAACAAAAAAAGCACCAGGGAACCCGTAAGAACCCTAATTTTTCTTTTCTTTCGGCGTCGAAGATGAAGATCGAAAGATCCAAAATGGCTTGAGGCGATTTCGATGAAGGAGAAGTACAAAAAAGTACAAACAAAGAGATCGTAATTCACAAAAACGAAAGTTTTGGAGATCGAGTCGAGATGAGGCGTAAAAATTATAGGGTTTTGCTAATGTGAGCGGGGGCCGTGAGACAAGTTAAACCTGCGCACATGGAGGGAAAGTCGAGATTGCCCCTTGGAGGTCTTGGGAAAGTGGAAGCGCAAATGATGCGATTTATTTCCATGCGATCACTCTGATAATTTTTCTCTAGTGGTTTGTGCCACGTGGCGAGGGATTAGGACCCTAGGATGCCCCTACGAGGGTATGCACCAGCTGCTTTTCTTGCTGCAACCGCGCGAATTTCAAATTGTGGATACCCTTTCCTTTTTAGGGTGGAAAAACATCCATGCTATAAAGGGTTGGCGGAATGCTTGGAAAATCACTTGGTTTCAAGAACAGGTTTTTCAAATTTTTACTAAAACAACTTGTTTCCACTCCTATTGACTTTAGGAACATAAAAAATGTGTTTAATTTGATAATTTCAAAAACTTTTTTGTGAATTTTAAATGAAAAATACCTAATTTTATATTTAGACATAATTGATATTATTAGGTTTTTAGATCACGTGTCAAATGCAGCTGACGTTTTGCAATTTGTTTTGCCATTTTTCAATATTATTCATTTACACTACATTTTTAATTTTAAATGTTTTATTTGATATTATTAAAATAATAATAATTAAGAAACTAAACTTCATTTAAGTCGTCTTTAACCTTTTACACAAAAATTGTGTAATTTTTTCATATTTTGATGTTACTTCAACCTTAATGACAACTCTTTTTTTCAATTTACTTGCATAATTTTTAACGTTAAAAGAAATATCCTCCTAATATTCCTTCCTTATCTCTATGTTATATTATTTATCTAATTGTATATTTGATAAACAATACATAAATAACTACTAAATAATTAAAATCATTATTTTACTTTAATAAATTTAAAGATAATGGATTGTAAACAAATTAAACACATAGCAATAATTACCAAAAAAAAAAGGTTACATTAATTGCCAACAAATAAAAACATATTATTTAAAACGAATGTCATATAAATATTAATTAATAACTGATAAATATATAAATAAATAATCAAAAGTGTGTTTTACTATATTAAAATAAAAAATAAATTATAACATTTTTTTAAACGTAGAAAAAAATCACATTACATTGGATAATCAACACAACGTCATTTTGACGTTAAGTTGAAGACGACAATATCATATGTAAGTAGTATAACTTTATATACATTCAGCCTTGCAAATCTATTTGTAGCACCTTGTACTTATAGATAAATGTTACGGGTATTATATGTCATAATGTATATTGTATATATTTTTTATGTAGCTGTCACATATGAATATAGTTGACAATTATATATATAAATTAGTATTATTATAGTTAAAGAATGATAAATAAATATATATGGCGGTTTGGAATAGTCTATCCAGTATACTGAGATGTAATAATATAATAATATCTGATAACGTATGCGCATCTGTGGGGCTTTGAGCAAGAAGAATGAAAAACGACAAACGAAAGAAGAAGCTCTGTCTCTGTGCCGTATACAGTGCGAAGGAAAAGGAAAGGAAAAAGAGAACAAATAAAGGGAGAAGGAAATTGTTAAATTAGGAGAACATCACTCATTTTCATATAAAGCTTTCTCTTTGTAGCGTCATGTACACTATATATGAAGTTCATTTCTGTTAGTATGCATGATAGGCACTGATATAATTGTTAAAAATTGTGTTTGATTAGGGATAGTAAAAATGAAACGGAAAACTATGAAAAATAGAAGATGAAATTCTGAACACAATAATACTAAGATTATAGTATTTAGAGATCGATTGATAGATTTAATTTGTATATATATATATATGTAATTAAAGAAAACAAATATCTACTTACATTCTCGTACATTATAAATCCAATATCATATAAGATAAGTGAGTGTTATATATTAGTTAACACGAAATACATAGAAAAATTAAAAGCTAGTTATTGAAAAATATTAGGACAAAAAACGAGGTGATTTATTTAATGGGAGTCGGTTGGTTATCCTTACACTCGTATGAAGCTAAATTAAGCATTAAATAAGGTTATCCTTGCACTCGTATTATTGTTATATAGTGTTGTGTGGACAATTGGTACTAGATGCATCTCCAATCAACGCCAAAATAATGTAGGTTTGGAGAGTTTGGTGTGCAAGACTAGAGCCAAAGGTGGCGCTAACTTTTTATTTGCTTTTTTTTTTTTGTTTTACAGGTCTTTTTGTTTTTTTGTTTTATATTTTTACAAATATGATTATAATTATAATTGTACTTATAATTAAAGGAATTTTTAAATATATTTATTTAATTAAATTAAATATTATTTTAATTATTAACTTTAATTAAAATTTTAATTATTAATGTAACATTTTTTACAAGTAATGTAATAATTTGGCTTTTTTATATTGTACTTTTAATTTCTAAAATATAACATTTTAAAGTTCAAGTAAAAATATAAAATTTACATAATAAGTAATGGATTGCTAATTAATTGATAAATAATTGAAAATAAACAAATAATAATGTATTAATTTTCAAACAATTATTGTAATATTAATTAATTATTTTAAAATTGTAATTTATTATTTATTATTTATTCATTAATTATTAATTAGATTTAATATTGGGTAATATATGTAAATTATAATTTATATATGCATTTTTTACAGAAAACAGTAAAGGAAAAATGTAAAAAAGAGATGAAAACAAATATCATGACAATATTCATTTTTAAAATGAAAAATAGAGTAAATTGGTTGTAGAATAAGTTATTGTTTAGTGTCCACGTAACTTCAAAATTAGATAAAATATAAAGCTAGGGTTGCAAATGGCCTAAGTGATTTGAATTAATTTTAGATATTGATTATAATGTTAAATATAGTTAAATAATTTGTGGATTGTATTCATGGCCTTCAAATGTAACCAATAATCATATTTGGCATGTTTAAATAACATTTATATATCTAACCTGTAGGATGAGAATCTAATACATAAGCGACATGATTATACAATGCCACTAAATTATTTTAACCATCGGGTTTATTTGATGTACAGGATAGAATATAATATTATAGAACTGGATTGGATAGAAGGATGATAGAATAAAATGACAAAAAAAAAAGGATAACAGGAGATAAAACAATACTATAAGGGTCCGTTTGGTGCACAAGATGAGATATGATGAGATAAAAATATTAAAAAAATGTTAAAAAATTTTTTTTTGGGTAAGATAACTTAATCCTACAAAAAAATGGTGGGTTTGAGTTATCCCACCAATATAAGATAAATAAGTAGACTCAGATAATTTTTTGTCCTATTCTGTGTAGTTTCAAACACTGGATTAAGATAATTTTTCATCCTATCCTATATACCAAGCATAACCTAAGTTTAGTTCAGATTATTTTATCTTACAGTGATGTGATAATTTTTAATCTTATTTCATTTGATCCTATGTAACAAATAAACCCTAAATAAGGAATATATTGGCTATATTTTACAAGAAAATAGTACAACGAGTGATTGTTATTTTTACAGCAAATGTTAAAGAAGCTAGTCAACGTATACAGTAATAGTTGCTGACTCTTACTTTTATAATATTTTTAGTTTCAGATTTAAAAGGGAAACTAAAGTTTTGATAAGAATAGTAGAATTTCTTTTAAATTTGTAGATGTATATAGCACCACATAGTGTGTATCATTATTAGTTATATGGCTTGGTATTTGGAACTTTGCATAGATGTGGACTGACAAGAAAAATAGATATTTTATGTAATTGGTGACTGCTTTGAATATTTTTGCTGTGCTTATCAGGTTGTGATATGTTCAAAACAATTGAGACTGTTAAATGTTATTTACACTAATGTAGCACGATTAACTGTGCGACGGAGCTTACAAAGCATAATGTATGCAGTTGAATTGTGTACACGATATTTTGTGTTAGTTTTGACGTCAATTTATGAAATAGGTCGCAACATTATTTTTTTTTTAGAAGGATACTTGTTTAAATATTCATGTTAAGAGCATCTCCAAGCAGCGCCAAACTAGCGCCTATCGTGATGATTTAGTGCAACACTATATTTTGTAGCATTTTTTTTAATTTTGTTGTATTTTTTATTTTTTATTTTCTGTTTTATAATTATACTTTTATTTATAAATATCACTATAATTAAATAAATCTTAATTATATGAATTTAATTTAATTAAATATTATATATTCTTACTAATTTTATTATTAACTCAAATTAAAGTTTTAGTTATTTTATTTTTCAATTATTTTATATTATATATTATTTGTTTTTACTATTTTATACTTATTTTATTTCTGTATTTTTTTAAGAAACATGTTTTGGTGTATTTGTTTACTTTCATTAAGTTAATATTTTTTTGCATTTTTTTTATATGTATAAATTGTAATACTATTAAAATTGACACTACGTATAAAATTAAAGATTATAACATATTAAGTGCATCCTTTTGCAATTAATGAAATCTTTTCGGCTATTTTTATGTTATATTTTGTAATTTTTATAATGCATTATTTTTAAAGTTCAGATAAATATCTAATCTTTATATATTAATTAATTAACTAATTAATTATTAAGTAATTGATTATTCTATTATTAGTTATTTACTAGTTTTGATGCGCTTATCCTTTATCATGACTTCTGCCTATTAAATTTCCTAATACATCACTGTATAAATAACATTTCCTACTGTAGTTTGAGCAACAAAGGTTCTCACTAATTAATAGTTAAACACAATATTGAATAAATATATGAAATATATGTATTAAAATATATATTTTTGAGAAAACAATA
>JAJIYU010001844.1:0-34502 GCA_030144865.1 Tinospora cordifolia
TATTTTTATTTACTTATATACATACATATATATATATATATATATATATATATATATGTATGTATATAAGTAAATAAAAATAAAAAAATTTAATGTCCCACGATCATGTGAATTGCACATAAATAAAATAACTAAATAGTTTAAAACAAAGGAAATAAATATAAATGAATAAACAAATAAATAAATAAGGGCTTGTGTGATTATAAAGGCACGAAACGTGCAAAAAAATGTAATAATAATAAAAAAAGATGGAGGGAAAAAGAAAAAATAATAATAAAAATAAATAAAAGTAAAAATAATTTAAGCCTCGCGATCATGTAAACTGTGCATAAATAAACCTAGGATGATGATACAAAAAGAAATATAATACTGTACTAAAAATCACAACAATTGTGCAAAGAAAAAAAAGGAAGAAAGAAAAAAAAAAGGAAAGACAAAATTTCTTTATTCTCACGATTTGGGCGGGAATAGAAAAAATCAAATATCTTCCACCTTATATATATATTTAATTATTTTTGGACACTCAAGCTTTGGCCAAGAAAAGACAAAAAATATACTAATTTGCTCCTTTGCGTTGGGCGAACAATAAACAAAAAGAAAAAAAAGAGAACAAACTAAAAAAAAAAACTTTGCTACGTTTTTCACGTGAAGAAGAAGAAAGAAGAAGAGGAGCTGAAAGCAAACAGAAAAAAAGGAAACGTAGCTGTCATTGCTGCGTTTTCATGTACCAAGAAAAATTTACACCCCATAATAATGTAAACTATGCATTAGTAAACCAATAATGGATACGATGAAAAAAGAGGGGATCGCATGGTTAGGAAGGCATAGGGCATGCGAAGAAAAAATAAACAAATAAATCAAAAATAAAAAAAATATTTAAAATAATAAGTATCACCTTAAAAATAAACTTTTGTTTTTATTTCACTCAAACCTTGGACAAGAAAAAAAAAGAAGAAAAAAAAACTCAAACCTTGGGCGAAAAAAAAAAGATGAAAAAAAGGAAGAAGCTATTGCTTTTTTCATGTAAAAAAGGAAGAAGAGAAGGCAAACTATAAAAAAAGAGAGAAATGAAAAAAGGGAACAAAACGTAGCTTGTTGCATTTTGCATCTAGGTGAAGAAGAAAAAGTAAGGGGAAGAAGAAACACATGAGCTAAAAGAAATGTGTAATGATGCCCTAGTTTTCGAACAACTGAAGAACAATACCCTAGTGCTCGAACCAGATTTGTTTTTGAACCCCTCTATGCTGGATTTTTTGGGCACGAATCGAAAGGGGAGAAAGAGGAAGCAACAATGACTACTACTTTTCTTGCATGAAGAAGAAGTAGCAATGGCTGCTATTTTTCTTGCGCAAAGAAGAAGTAGCAGTTTCTGCTACGTTTTCTATGCGAAGAAGAAGATGAACGAAGAAGGAGAAGAATGGAGAAGAAGTATGAAAAAGTGGAGAGCTGCTGCGTTCCATGAATAAAGAAGAAAGAAGACGCACAAAAGAAGGACAAACGAAGAAGAAGAAGAAAAGGAGAAGAAAGAAGAAGATGATGCTCTAGATCCACTTTCCTTGCATAGAAAAAAAATCCCCAAGAATAAAACCCCAATCATGATCTTTCTATTCGCAACTGCCATTGAGGTTCCTTGGTATTCTATGCAGTAGATCCATGAAGAACGCCTCAAGAACAACATTTTATTTTTGTTGGGGGGTTTTGAGAAGGTTTTGGGGCATACAGAACCAGATCTAAGAAGAACAACCCCTACAATAGATTTGGAAGTTTAGATCTGTAAAGAACAACCCTCACAATAGATTGCAAGCTCAGATTTGTGGAGAGCAACACTGAAACATGGTATAGCCTTCGATTTTTTATACCCTTGCATTTTGATATTCATAGTTTAGTGTTTTACTTGATGTGAATGAAGAAAATAAGACTTCACATCTGAACCATTGCATTTTAGGCATTCGCATTCGAACCCTCGCACTTGGTCCTTCGCTTTCGAAAACCTCACTTTCGAAATCCTCGCATTCACAACCTTTGCATTTGAAAAAATCTTCACTTTTGAAACCCTCACATTCGTAACCTTCGCATTCAAAGAAAGAAAACACTTGCAACTTTTGCATTCGAAAAACCCTCACTTTCGAAACCCTCGCATTTGCAAACTTTGCACTCGAAAAGGAAAAAAAACATCTAGAACCTTGGCATTCGAAAAATCCTCACATTTTTATTTTATTTTATTTCGGCTTGGGATGTGTTTGATGTGAAAAACATTAGAGGGAACGACAAGTAACTTTGTGCTCATGCGAGGGGTTTCATTTCAAATATATATATATATATATCGTGAACACCTTTAAAATATCCAAGCCTTGAGATTTATTTCTTTCATTTGATTGGAATGTGTAGTAGGGGTGTTGGACTCAATTAGATGATTTTTATTTTTTAGATTAAAAATCCAAGGATTTGCAAAGTGTGGCGCGGAAGCTGAGGAATAAAAAAAAATAAAGTGTGTGTGATTATTGTACTCCCTACTATTATTTGGATTTAAAATATTAAACATGATGATTGATTATTTTGATTACATATTTAGGAGCATGTTAGGATTGTTCTTGAGTGGTTATGGATTGGAATATTTGATTGGATGCTCATATAACATGTTGATTGTTTGAAAAAGAAATTGTTATGTTCACATGCCTAGACAATATGAAATAATTCATACCATGATTGAATTTCTTAAATGTTAGTACAGATGATTTACATGCATTTTGAAGTATTACTTATGATGTGTGATTTGCAATGTAATTGTGAAACTAACGAAGATTAAATTAAGACTAAAACCATGTACTAGGGCAATGATTGACCTTAGGGTGTCATCGTGGGTGTCCTCAGCTAGACTGGTTGTGGAACTGGGTGTCACTTTGGACCTCACAACCCTGTCAGGGTCCCGAAAGGTAATCAACCTTCGGGCGTTACCTCCAGATTTGCTCCCAGACCACGAAGGGGACACTAATGCCTCAAACCTTTTAGTCTTAATTGCTATGAAAAATAATGAAGTGTTTGGAACGCCTTAATATAATAAAAGTGTTTGCATGTTTGTATTTTGGTCTGAATAATGCTAATGATGTGTTGTATGATTTACTGGGCTCTCTAGCTCACGCCACTTTTCTATTTCAGGTGATAGTTGACATGGTGCAAGTTGATCATCTCTAAGCGACTTTGATTATTTTGTTGAAACCTCACTAGGGAGGTTGTTATTGTTTTTTTGCATGTTATATTTTGTAATTTAATTTGAAACAATGCATGTGACCTTTCTTTTGGACTAGACATTTTATATGTGATTAAATGTTTTGGATTTATTTCACAAACCTTGGAGTTGTTTAAATTTGAACTTAAACATATCATTTATAATTTCACTAATCCAATTTATTTACACTGAAGTTTTATTTCAAAAAAATTTTATGTCTATTTAAATTGATTTTATTGTTACTCGAAAGAAAGAGAGAAAGAGAAAGAGAAAGAGAGTGTAGATGAATTTAGTAGCGCTCCGACTCTCAGCGAGCGACCATCTAGCAGCTTCTCCTATTGGACGGGCGTGCTTCTCCATGCGAGGTCTGAGAGACATGCACGGATTGGGGACTAGGGTGTTACAAAGCTGGTATTATAGCTAAGGTTGTAGCTCACTGGAAAAAAAGATGATTCCTTTGATACCAAAGTTGGTATCAAAGACTAGTTATTGGATAAAATGGGCAAATTTTTAAATAAAAGGATAGATGTTACTTCGGGTCGGGTGTCCCTAATGGTTTGATGCCTACTCCAAGGGGATGTCCTTGAGAGTTGATGCCTACTTTGGAAGTGTCCTTGGGAAAAATTTTGGACTGATGGTATCACAAGAAAAGAAGTGTCAGTGTTGATTCGGTGAAAGAAATCTTTCAGCTGAAGGATGAGACGTTAGAGACTGTAGATAGAGAGTGGGTGTTGCCACGAAAGTACAGTGGATCATAAACCTAAATAAAAGCTTATAAAACATAAGGTAAAGATTGAAAATGTGTGAAAATGAACACTTGATTGGTCAGGACACGAGATCAGGAGCATCCTGTATCCCTGATTTCTATGTGGTATGGGGCGTATAGGGATTAGGGGTATGGAGGAATCTTGGACTCGAAGATTGACGGACCATGTTTGGCGAATAATTGGTATCTTTGGAAGAACTTGTACACACTGTGTTTGATTGGTATGGGACGGTCCACCATAGTGGGGCTTGAGAAGCCTTAGAAATTGAGACATTTGTGAAATTGTGTGGGTGTAATGAAATCTCTGAGTGGAAGCCTGTGTTGATAGACGAGGGTGGTATGGGACGCACGAACCTGGAGGCACAGATAGAAGTTTAGAATTTCACTATGCTAGCGTGTATTGCTTGCTTGCTTGATTGATTGATTTCATGTTATACATGTATTATTATTTTGAGTATTGCCACAAGAGACCAAGAATCCAGTACCCCAAAAACATACATGAGGGATGGAAACCTCAAAGTACAACTTAGAAGCATAAACCAATAGAATTGAGAACTTAGAAACATGATTCTAGAACCATGATAGTACGAATAACACGAGAAAATGGCTTCGACCGAAAGGTCGAAAGATAAGGAATAAGTACTTGGAAAGATGGATATTATCACATGTTACAGAAGCACATGTATCTAGAGTGTTGAGAAAAGGGGTTGTGTTTCATGTGTAGCCAGAGGAGACATATTGTCAAGTACTATCCTACTAGGGCACTAGCTCTAGCCCCTCAGCAGCAACGACAGATATGTGGATAGGGTGGTGGTCCACAAGAGGTACAACATCATGTAGGTAACTTATTCATTTAAATTTTGAGACGAAATTTTTTTTAAGGGGGTTAGGATGTAATACCCCGAAAATCTATAACGAACACATATGATTTTGAAAACTTAAAATATGAATAAATAAAATAAGTAAAGGATTATGAAAATAAAGAAAAAATAAAAAATCACATATTTCTGATTATGGCAAAAAAATAATGAAAATAAACTAAAATAACTAAATGATTTAATTAAAAATAAATAAATAAATAAATATAAATAAGTAAATAAAAATAAAATATTTTTATGTCCTATGATCATGTGAACTGCATATAAATAAAATAATTAAATAGTTTAACAAAATAATAATAATAATAATAATCAATCAATCAATCAAAAAAAGGAAGAGAAGCGAAAAGAAGAAGAAGAAGAAGAAGAAGAAGAAGAAGAAAGAAAGAAAGAAAGAAGAAAAAAGACACAAATGAATAAACAAATAAATAAATAAGGGCTCGTGTGATTACAAAGGCATGAAACTTGCAAAAAAATGTAATAACAAAAAAATAATTGACGAAAAACAAAAAAAAGAATAAATAATAAAAATAAATAAAAGTAAAAATACTTTGCTCCCCACGATCATGTAAACTGTGCATAAATAAACCTACGATGATGATACAAAAAAAAATAGAATACTTTACTAGAAATCACAACGATTGTGCAAAGAAAAAAAAAAGGAAGAAAACTTCTTCATTCTCAAGATTTGGATGAGAAAAGAAATCACAAAAAGGGGTTTGCATAGTTACAAAGGAACCAAATGTATATATATATATATATATATATACTTGTTTGCTCCTTTGCGTTGGGCGAAAATAGAAACAAAAAGCAAAAAAAAGAGAACAAACAAAACTTTGCTGCGTTTTTCACGTGAAGAAGAAGAAAAAAGAAGAGGAGTTGAAGGCGAACAAAAAAAGGGGGAAACTGTCACACCCCGACCCCCAGACTGGACATCATATTTGTCAATCTAAGGCCCTGTCGTCGGGCGTCGCGTGGCTCCAAGCTCGATGCGTGGTTCGCCGAAGCACCGGGCGTGCGACAGTTATCGTCATCTTTCCACAAACCTCTATACACGAGGCTTAAATCATTTCTAAATTTCAAATAATCATTTTATTCATACTTCACTAAGAAATTAATTTCAAATCGAATTCATCGGATGTTCAAAATCGTATTTATATTGAAAATCAAGATAATAGTAGCGGAATCACTTTTCGGATCAAAGCTTTCTAAATCATTGAACACTGTTTACATACAATATCTAAAATAATCAGTTTATCAATCAAAATAAAACAATGTTCAAGATGATAAAACAGTCCTGTAGATACATATACAAAAATATGATACATGACCCTTCGGCCCAAATTCAAAATATACATTGTAAAAACTGTACACAAAAATATCACTCTCTCTTTCTATACATCCTCTAGTCTCCGGTCTGCATCCTTACTGAGCGCTGGGCTCATGAGTACCTGTAAAATAAAAATGGGGTGAGCTCGAAAGCCCAGTGGATCTCCCCTACACATCAATAACATTATACAAACGAGCATACGAAACATGCAAATAGTTTCAAATCATTAGGGGCGTTTCAATCACTTAGTCAGTTTATCCGTTGCGCTCTAATATCAGGAATTTACCATCTGATATTAGGAATTAACTGAAAGAGTGAACCACCCTCGGTATCCCAATTGTGGTCCTGAACACAATCAGACACGACATCTTTATAAAACAGAAGTCTACCTCTGAGACCATGACCCAAGAAGATACTGAAAACAAGGAAAAAATCCTCATGACTTTCCAAATTTGAGAGTCTCATACGACCGCTCGTAGTTTGGCCTAGTTGGGGATACCCACGATGACGTCCTGGGACATCTGGAGAACCTCAACGCGATGTGCTAGTAATTGCCCATCATCGCCCTGGTACGTGGAGTTCTTAATAAACCTTTAATGTTTTTTAGTTTCACAATCATTATTTTCATTCCACGCAGCATACAGACATGCTTATTCAAACTGCTAACTTAAGCAAAGAAAGCAAACAAACACCAAGCTACTCATAATACCCTAGCACTAGAAAGCGAGTAACCAGTCGTCAGGATATCATATCAATCATTCCACCCAAGGCATACATTCCTAGCATGGTACTAAGTACAGGAATTTAAACATGAATCATATTCCATATCCTACATCCGCATAATACTAAAAAGTGAGGAAGAGATAGTCAACCCCACCTGTACACGCCGGAATACTACTAGATCGTTGCTCCTCGCACAACTGTCCAATACCGTCAATCTGCATTATTAGATGGTAATGATACGTCAATTTGGGCCTATAATACGCATCTAACCCGACCCTAGGGATCCATTATCAATCAGTGCTTTAGAGTGTACCCCAAAACACTCCAAAAACAACATCCAAGTCCATTGATTGCGGTCGGTCCTGTGTGGACCACAATTTACACACAATTTCTCCATGTGTATGCCGTACTAGTGATTTCCATTTCAGTTTAACACTTAAATCTAGTGTATTGGACACCCAAAAATCATTTAAACATAAAAACAAGTTAAGGAATGGTTGCTTACATTATTTATTTGCCAAAATCCCTTGATCAAGCCTTAAAAACGAGATTCCCTTTCAATAAAATCGACCCCTTCAATTTAACAATGAAACAACCATCCTAAATCCATCCATACTAGTGTCCAAACACACACACAAGGAAATAAACAACAGCTCACCACGTTTGGCTTGGTTTCTAGCCACTAAACCTACAACACAAGCTCTCAAATGGATCTTCATCATTTTGATTTACTAACCATTGATAACTACTCTAGATGAGATCAAATCTTAAAGAAAAACTCAGGAAAAATCAAAGAACTCACCTTTGATCGTCTCTTGTCGCTCCTCTCCAAATCCCAAGCTGTTTCAGCGCAAAATGAGAAAATCAGAGCTTGAAACATATATATAGATCGCACATGGACCGCGGTCGGAGTCAAACGGACCTCGGTCATCGAATATATTTTTCTTCATGGACCGTGGTCTTCATTTTATGGACCACGGTCATCCCTTTATGGACCACGGTTGGCACTTTACGGACCGCGGTCACCCATGTGACCTAGTTTTTGTTTTTTGTGATTTTTCATTGATGACCGCGGCCAGCCTGTATGGACTGCGGTCGGCAGTGTGGTTTGCCCTTTTTCCAGGTTTTTTTCTCACCATGGACCGCGGTCGGACCCATGTGGACCGCGGTCTATTAGTGATTGTTTCAGATTTCGTAATTTTCGCACGTTTTTAACTATTTGAATGTTCTAATTTATTTTATCTTGATTAAATAACATACGATGATCATTAAAAACAAGTTTTCAATCATTTTTATATTTATTTATAATTTTTAAATATTTATATTGATGTGGACGCATTATAAGACTTAGGGTGATTACAGAAACATGGCCGCCATGGCTAGGTTTTCATGCACGAAAAAAAATTTTACACCCCATAATAATGTAAACTACGCATTAGTAAAACAATAATGAATACAATGAAAAAAAGAGGGGATCATGCTGTTATGAAGGCACAGGACATGCAAAGAAAAAAAATAAACAAATAAATCAAAAATAAAAAATCTTTAAAATAAATAAGTTTCACCTTAAAAACAAAATTTTATTTTTTTTTCACTCAAACCTTGGGCAAGAAAAAAAAGGAAGAAGCTATTGTGTTTTTCATGTAAAGAAGGAAGAAAAAGAGGAGTTGAAGAAGAGAAGGCAAACAGAAAAAAAAAAGGAGAAATGAAAAAAAGCGAACAAAACGTAGCTTGTTGCGTTTTGCATCTAGGTGAAGAAGAAAAAGGAAGGGGAAGAAGAAACACATGAGTTGAAAGAAATGTGAAATGATGCCCTAGTTTTTGAACATTTGAAGAACAATACCCTAGTGTTCGAACCCAGATCCATTTTTGAACCCTCTTTGTGTTGGATTTTTTGGGCATGAATCGAAAGAGGAGAAAGAAGCAACAACGATTGCTACTTTTCTTGAGCGAAGAAGAAACAATAGTTTCTACTACATTTTCTGCATGAAGAAGAAGAAGAACAAAAAAGAGGAGAGCTATTGCGTTCCACAAGCGAAGAAGAAAAAAGATGCATAGAAAAAGGACGAATGAAGAAGAAGAAGAAGAAAAGGAGAAGAAAAAAGAAGATGATGCCCGAGATCCACTTTCCTTGTACAAAAAAAACCCCCAAGAATGAAAGCCCAATCACGATCTCTCTGTGCACAACTGCAATTGACATTCCTTGGTACTCTGTGTAGTAGATCCATGAAGAACGCGTCAACAACAAGATCTGATTTTCGTTGGGGGTTTTTGAGAGGGTTTTCGGGCATACAGAACCAAATCTGAGAAGAACAATCCTCACAATAGATTTGCGAGCTTAGATCTACGAAGAACAACCCTCATAACAGATTTGCAAGCTTAGATCTGTGGAAAACAACACCAAAATGTAGTATAGCATTCGATTTTTGATACCGTTGCATTTTGATGTTCATAGTTTACTATTTTACTTGATGTGAATGAGGAAAATAAGACTTCGCATTCGAACCATTGCATTCTAGGCATTCGCATTCGAACCTTCGCATTTGGTCCTTTGCATTTGAAAACCTCACTTTCAAAACCCTCGTATTCACAACCATTGCATTAAAAAAACCCTCACTTTTGAAACCCTTGCATTTGCAACCTTTGCATTAAAAAAAAAAAAAACATTCTCAACCTTCACATTCAAAAAACCCTCACTTTCGAAACCCTCGCATTTGCAACCATTGCACTCGAAAAAGGAAAAAGAAATCTGCAACCTTCGCATTCGAAAACCCCTGACATTTTTATTTTATTTTATTTTGGCTTGGGGTGTGTTTGATGTGCAAAACATTAGAGAGAACAACAAGTAGCTTCATGTTCACGCGAGGGGTTTCATTTTGAAACTACATATCTGGCAAACACCTTTAAAATATCCAAACCCTGAGATTTATTTCTTTTATTTGATTGGAATGTGTAGTAGGGGTGTCAGACTAAGTTAGATGATTTTTATTTTTCAAATTAAAAATCCAAGGATTTGTGAAGTGCGGTGCAGAGGCCGAGGAACTCGAAAAAAAATAAAGCGGGTGTGGCTATTGTACTCCCTACTATTATTTGAATTTAAAATATTAAACATGATGATTGATTATTTTGATTACGTATTTAGGAGCATACTAGGATTGTTCTTGAGTGGCTATGGATTGAAATATTTGATTGGGTGCTCAGATAACATGTTGATTGTTTGGAAAAAAAAATTGCTATATTCACATGCCTAGACAATATGAAATAATTCATACCATGATTGGATTTCTTAAATGTTAGTACGAATGATTTACGTGCAATTTGATGTATTATTTATGATATGTGATTTGCAATGTAATTGTGAAACTAAAGAAGATTAAATTAAGACTAAAACCATGTACTGGGGCAATGGCCAGCCTTAGGGTGTCATCGTAAGTGTCCTCAGCTAGACTGGTTGCGGGGCTGGGTGTCACTTCGAACCTCACGCCCCCGTCAGGGTCCCAAAAGGTAATAGGCCTTTGGGCATTACCTCTAGATTTGCTCCTAGACCACGAAGGGGGGAAACTGATGTCACAAACCTTTTGGTCTTAATTGCAACGAAAAATAATAAAGTGTTTGAAACACCCTAATATAATGAAAGTGTTTGCATGTTTGTATTTTGGTCTAAATAATGCTAGTGATGTGTTATATGATCCACTCAGCTTTCAAGCTCACCCCACTTTTCTATTTCAGGTGATAGTTGACACGGTGCGAGGTAACCATCTCTAGGCGACTCCGACTATTTTGATGAAACCTCATTGGGGAGGTTCTTCTTGTATTTTTTGCATATTATATTTTGTAATTTAATTTGAAACAAGGCATGTGCCCTTTCTTTTAGACTAAACATTTTATATGTAATTAAATGTTTTGGATTTATTTCACAGACCTTGGAATTGTTTAAATTTGAACTTAAAGCATCCCATTTGTTTCACTGATCCAATTTATTTACAAAAAAGTTTTGTTCCAAAAAAATTCCATTTGTATTTAAATTGATTTTATTATTACTTGAAAGAAAGAAAGAAAGAAAGAGAAAGAGAGTGTAGACGAATTTAGTAGCACTCCGGCTCTCGGCTTCTCCTTCCGGACCGTGTGTGCAAACTGGGGGCCAAGGTGTTACATTCAGCTCAATCAATTCCACTAATGCCATTCTATAAGGCGGAATGGTCATGGGGTCAGTGCTAGGATATAATTCAATCTTGAACTCTACCTGTTTGTGTGGTTGTAGTCTAGGCAAGTCATCTAGGAGTATGTTTGCATATTCCTATACCACAGGTGTCTTTTGTATTTCTCAACGTCATCTTCTAATAGTTGTTTGAAGTTTTCTTTTTGTTTTAAACAGTGCAACATTGTTACCATATGACTCCTTGATAATCTTTACATATCCCCATTTATCCTAAACACGTCTCTAGAAGGCAACCTCTCAGTCACCCTCTGCTTCTAACAGTCTATCTTGGCTTGATATAAGGTAAGCCAATCCATATCCAATATGACATCATATCCATAAAAAGTAAGCGTACTGAGATTAGCAGAAATTAGCTTATCCCCAAATCGAAGGTCACATTTGGAATATCTCATAAAGTTCATAGTGGCTCTTATAGATGTGGCTACATGTAATGTCTCAGGCAATGGGTTTGTCACCAATTGTAATCTATCTACCAAACATTTAGAAATGAAGAATTGAGTAGCACTAGAGTTAAACAAGACTTTCATAGTAACATTAAACAAAAGGAAATTACCTTCCACTGTCGGTGTATAGCCTGGGCATCAGCAGCATAGAGTAAGGTTTGGTTCTGTCTTTGGCCCTGATTTTAGTTTTGCCCCTAATTTTGCTGTGGTTGGAGCTGTTGTTGTTGTCTTTGTTGTGGATGACCATCTTGTCCACGCACTTGCTATTGCTGAGGAGGAGTTGGGGTTCTGTTAGGACAGTTCTTGGCAATATGTCCCCTTTGGCGGCATAAGAAGCACAATCCTTGCTTCTTTGCCTATTCCTTATGCTTGTCCCTAGCATGATCAGTCTATGCCTGCTGGTTCTGTGGCTTGTTATGATTGTGTGCCTAATTCTGATTTTGAAGCACTCACTGCCCATCCTGTCTATTCTACCTCTTCTGTGAGGCTCCTGCCTCTTGTTCTAGCTATGGTCTTTTCTGTCTATTCCTTAGAGCTTGTACATATTCAAGGTTTCACTCAATCAATTGTGCCCTTTCTGTCGTTTCCTTAAGGGTGGTCAATCTTAAAGGATGTATTATTTTTCGTATCTCTACCTTCAGTCATTTGGCAAACTTGTCCGCCTTGGATTACTCATCTCTTATCAGCTCTAGGGCAAACCTCGATAGTTTAGTGAATTTTTGTTCATACTTGGCAGCAATCATATTCTTTTGTCCTAGTCAAATGACCTATTTTTATCTATTTTGTCTATGCCATAGAGAAGAAATGTGAATAAGATAGAGCCTTAAACTATTCCCAAGTCATAGAGATACATTCGTAGTAGGATCATTCATGACCATCTCCCACTAATGATAGGCGAGTCCCTCAAGCTGGTACATTGCTAATGCAACTCTTCTGGTGCCAATTTCCCCTAACGCATTCAAGTGTTTGTTCATCTCAATGAACCACTTATCAGTAGCTACATGATCATCCATACCGTCAAAAGTACTAGGTTATAGCTTCTTAAATTCTATCAACAAGTTCTTTTGTTATATATCATCCACAATCGGTCAATCATTTGCCACTAGACCATTAGGTAATGAAACTTGATGAACTTGAGGTTGAGGCTATGCCTATGGCTATGGCAGTACTAGTGGTTGGTTCTCCATCTGTGCGAGGTTCCTCATGACTTGTTCCACAACTTGCTGAGCGAATTCAATTAACATATCCGTAGTCACCACCGTCCCAGCTAGAGCTGCTACCACTGGCACCCCATTCTCCCTCTACCCAGATTTATCGGTATTTTCATCTCTCGTACCGTTACCACTTGTTCTTGCCATAGATACAAGCCAAAAGTCATTTTAGTATCCATCAATTTAACATGATATCAATAAAAGGAATTTCAATGCTCAAAAGAATCATAACCGTATCTCAATTCAATCTGGGTTACACAAATCTTAGAATTTGGATACTAAATGCTTTTGCAACTTGAGATAAGTGCCATTTTTCATATCTTTATTCATAGTTTGCAATTCTATTGTCAGAATAAATTTTCTTGCATCATTCATACTATCATGACTCTAAATTCATGTCTCTATGTTCTCGGTATGTTTAGTGACCTATTAGTTTTTGCTTCTAAGTTTGAAATTTGAGGTTTGCAAGTCCTCATGTTCATTTTGGATACAAAATTTTTAGTCTCATATAACAATATTCAAAATCTTAACATCAAGTAACATGCAAACAAACATTCAATCAACATACAATTCATGCTAGCATAGTGAGATTTCTAAGCTTCCATCTGTACCTTCGAGTTCAAAAGTCTCATATCACTCTTGTCCAGCGACACAAACTTCCACTCAAAAACCTTACTGCAGCCAAACAATTTCGCAAATGTCTTGATGACCAAGGCCTCCCAAGTCCTACTATACTTGACTCTCCCATACCAGTCAAGCAAAGGAAAATAAGCTCTTCCAAAGTCATCGACCATTCACCAATCATGGCTTGTCAATCTTCAAGTCTAGAATTCTTCCATATCCCTAATTACTACGCGTCCCATTCGACGTAGAAACCATAGACATAAGATCATTCCGATCTTGTGTCTTGACCAAAGAAGTATTTTGTTATTCAAACATTTTTAATTTCTAATTTATGTCCTAATAGTTTTATTTATGATCCACTGAGCCTCCTTGGCAACATCCAAGTCCTTACCTAAGGTCTCTTTTCCTAGACCTAAGGTTTCAATACTTGGCTGAGTGGTTCCTCCGTTGAACCCATGACTATCATCAACCTCAGCTACCGCCATTGGCATCTAAGTACACATCTAACATAGTACTCTACAGTCTAAGCTCTCATCTCACCCTTGACATCCACTGTCAAGGTTTTCTCTACCTTATCACCCAGTTGTCTACTAACTGAGCTCTGATTCCAACTTTGTAACACCCCAATTTCAGTCTTTCATTTATGTTATGTCTGTCACACATGGAGAGAGATGCGCCAATAAATGTCAACACACATGTTATTTACTAAGAACCAAGACATTATTATTCTCACATTGAATTCTCATTAACACCATCTGGATATACTAGATCTCATATAAATCAATCATCAAATTCTTGGAATCACCAAGAGTTATCTCAATTGTAGACAGTTCAAGAGATAATAAGAATCATAAATTCAATAATTGAACCAATTAAAATTTATCACAAGTTTCTCAAATAAAATATAAAAATATGGCCCATGTCGTCTAAAGTATATTGTAGCCAACATTAACATCAAGGCTAATAAAAAGGGGCATCTGCCCAGCCTAAACCAAATGTACTCAACAATTGAAGAAAAATTAGATAACAACATCAATAGTGAGGTTTGCAGCTACTACAATACTCTATAGTACAATTAACACGAACTACCTCAAAGATCACCTGAAATAAAAGGGTGGGGTGAGCTCAAGAGCCTAGTGGATTATGCATTGTACATCCATAACATATTCAAGTCAAAATATCAAACATGCAAACGCTTTACATGCATTAGGTGTTGCAAACATTTAGTTGTTTATCAGTTCGTAATTTGGACCGAAAGGCTTAACCCCAATCTTGTTGTTATCATGTCAAAGGAGACAAGGATAATGCACTATATACCAGATTCCAATCGAACAAGGGGCACACCCATTACCCAACCTGAGAACTAGGTTTACACCCATCGCTCCATCACCAGAGAACTAGGGGCACACCCATCATTCTATCATTGGGAATTAGGGGCTAACCCATCATTCCATCTGCGAGAACACCCACAGTTATCACCCTTGGACCACTATGCCGGTACATAGTTCAAGTCTTAGTTTAACTTCAATTAAAATCACACAATCATCATCTTATCATGTCAAGCATGGAAAATAACTCATGTACCATTAATCGAATAAATTGAACATGTTAATTATTACACATCTCATGACATATAAACATGTAAACAACCAACATGGATGCATGCATTATGTTATACATCATTCATACTAACACAAAAGCTCATGGTATCCAATCAATGTCAAAATGTACCCTATTATGCTTCTACGCATTTAGAATAAAGTAAACACACATCATGTTTAACATTTAAAACTCAAATAAGATTAGGACGCAAGGTAATCACTTCCACTTGTTATTTGGCTCCTCAGGTTCTAGTTCTTGCCTCGGTGGTTATAATTTTTCAACATATTAGTTTAACATGTAAATCTTCATCAATATAAGTGTTCGCACTATTTTTAATCCCTAAAACCATTATTTAGCAATCTACATATTATATGATACACAAATAGGTCATAACTAATTGTTGCTACTACAGTTTTGTGCACAAAATATCCAATAAACTAATTGTTCATCGTGTTACCGCGGCACTCTCCGTGTTACTGCGGTAATGTGAGGTCATTCTCACATGTGTGGGTTACGTCAACATCTCAACGTTCACGAGTTATTCCAAAAAATTACATCTTGCGTGTGTTTCCATGTCTCTTGTGATAGAAACTTTTACTTTGATACATCACACCTATGGTTCAAATATAGTATTTTGATGGTAGAAGAATTTTATACCTTTATGTTGGTCGTTCCTCGCGAGTTTGTTTCCAAAAGACATTTCACGAGTGGTTCTAGTAGTCTATTGTGCAGTAAGAGGTAAAACAACATTTTTTAAATAATTAGAATCAGTTCTACACACTACAAGAAAAAAAAAACTTTCAACGACTTAATTATAACGGCATGTATTTTATAAAGCTATTAAAACATATCTTTAACAGTGCATATAAAAAGTATGTCGTTAAAAACCACCTTAAATTTAAAAAAACATTTAAAATAACATTTTATGTCATGTAAAATATGTTGTTAATGAAGGTGTTGTTTACACAAAATAACGACATGTCGGCTAAGTCGTTGTTGACTTAAAAAAATGCGAAATACATTTTACGACATGTTTTAACTTGTTGTAATTTGTGTCTTTACAATGGCTTGTTAGCCAAGCCGTGGTTGAGTTTAAAAGAAATGCAAAGTACATATCACAACTGTGAGTTAAGTTTAACTTAAATTAATTTAGTTCTTGTATTATTTGTGTATATATTAATACTACCAATATTTTGAATGTTTTATAGGACAATAGTGGCAATGTCAATGATGGGCCTCGTTCTACTGCACCAATATCTAAGGTAGTTGCATATTATCAAAGGTTAATTATTATCATTGATGTTCAGTGAAAATTTAATGCTTTTATATAATTTTCATAGGGTAAAGGTAAACTTCATGTCAAAAAATCAAAAGCTTGTCACATACCCAACAGGCATGTCTATTTACTCAACTTTATTTAATCAGGGGAAGTAGTTGCAAGAGCCCAAATTGCTTCTACTAATCCAACAGATTTGTTGCATGGTATTATTGTTGGACCTGATTGTTATAAAGTGTGGGTTCTTGAAGTTCTTGTACCCAAATTACCCTTGCCACGACAAATAGAAGAGTTTACCTTCCTTGACGATGCAATAAAAAATACTATTACATGGCCACAAAAGTATATTGTCCTTGATTGATTTGAATAAAGGTAACACTGCTATCTTTTTCTACAATACAATATATTATAATAAGTCACACTGTAGTAATTTAACTATGATTTTGATTATAAACTTTCTTGGTTGCTTTACAATGCTTGAGAATGTCATGCATGGTTGTATTCTAAAAAACATTATAAATATTTATATCGTAACTAGTAAAGAACTGCCTTGTGGATTTGATTTGTAAGTTCACTACATGAGTTGTAAATGTTAATTGCTTATGGTGTTGTTCATGTGTGTATTCACATTGAAATATCAAATGTTTAAAAAATGTCATAAAAGAAACTATTGGTTGAATAAAAAACTCACCTCTTACAATTGAAAGCAAGAGATGTCTTTCATATTTTTTATAGTTGATTATCTAATTGAGTATATTTTTTGTTTGGTTGTAGGTATAATAAAAATTAAAACGACAAAGAAGGAGTGACATACAAAATTTTTTGTACAATTAGTGATAGAAGTTGTTTTTGAAAGTTATCAATGTCTTTGTACTTTTTTGTTGAAGCATATTTTTTGACGTGAATTTGGTAAATGTAACTCATATATATACTTAATGCATATTAGAAGATTTTATATTTGTTATGATTATCTGAAAACATTTTTCTTTATTACAAAATTTGTAGGAGAAAATATTGAACATAACACTCATTTTTAACGACATATGTAGCAGGTCTTAATATTATAAAATTACACACAATATAACGACATGTCATCTATGTCGTTAAATTATGTATAACTTGTTTTTTATGTCGTTATAGACAATATAACAACTTGTTCCATTGCCATTAAAAATAATATAATGGGTTGTTATACATGCCGTTATCGAAAATATGAGTGCTTGTTCCACGTGCTGTTATAGCAAATATGACAGCTTGTTTCACATGCCGTCATAGATAATATAATAGCTTGTCCTACATGTCGTTAAAATACAATTTATAGCGCATTATCTGACTTCAACCATTTGTGTGTGACGACCCAATTTTTGGCATAGGATCGACGGATCCCACACATATGTATTTTATGTACTTTCTAGAATTTTAATGATAATATATGAAAAATTTTCCAAATTTTTCCCAATTTCAAATTAATTATTACAAAAAATGAGAATAATATGAGGAAATACAATTTTAAGGAGAAAACACATGAAACTATTAAGAAAATGTGTTTTCTTGAGAAAAATAATTTTTAGGATTGATTATTGAGTTTTCGGAGCAATTATTGAATTTTTAGAATGATAAACAGAATTTTTGGGAGAAAAATATGATTTTTGAAAAATTATTCAATTTTTAGAGAAAATAATTGAATAAATGATGAAATAATGTATAATAGTGATATTTTGATGGGAAATGATGAATTAGTGAATTTTTAAAATTTTAGAAAAAAATACGAAATTTTGGTATAAAATACATATATATAAGTATATGTATGAAATAAGACATAAAACAAAAAAAAAAGTATATTGGGACCTGGGCTCACCTAGGCATTGGGCCTAGGCCCCAAGTGGGTCGAGCGCCCAGCCCGCACAGGCAGGAAGCCCGTGCCGAACTCGGGCCGCACATGTGGCCCGGGCGCCTATTGGGATGGCCGGCCCACGCGCCCAGCACAAGGGGGTCCAGCCCCTTGTTTTTGTCTTTTGTGTGGGATTATCCAAATTTTTGGCGAATTTAAGATATTTCTAGGGGATTTTTCAGTAGATTTCCAACATAAAACCATGGGAGCTCATGGTTTGGATCCATGGTTTGAGCCATCAACTCATAGCCTCCATTGTGGCCAATAGGCATTGCCAACTAGGCAGCCACCATGTGAGGTTGGAAGCCACTTAGATGGCTACATGTCATTCATCCTTGCCATGCAAGCCTCTCCCATGCAACAAAACTCATCCTTGAGCTCAAATCTAGAAAAATCCCAAATTTTTGTAGCCAACTTCCCTAGCTTGAATCATCCTCAATTCTCAGCCAAATCCAGTAAGCCATAGCTTGATTTGAAACTTGTACCACAATCTACAAAGTTTCACAAGTGGTTTGCCCAATCTTGGAGCCAATTGAAGTAGAAATTATCAAGAAAAGGTGTTGTTCACACTGTTTAAACCCAGAAAACCAGAGAAGCTTGTGTTGGAACCTTCTTGGAGCTTCAAATCCTAGGCTGTTTCAAGCCCTTTTTGGAGGTAAAATTGTCCACCCTCTTCACTTTCATATGTATTTTAACCTCCAAGTGTTAGAGAACGAAAACTAAGGCTTTATACATGATTTCCAAACTACTAAAGTTGGTTACTTACTCACTGTTACAGCTGTGTAACAGAGACAGTTGAAGAAACTTTGGGAGAGCTCACTCTTGAACCATTCTAGGCTCGTCCCTGAGGTAAAATCCATCATCCTACTTCCTTATCATGTGTATTCAAGTGTCCAAGTGGTAAAAACCAAAAACTGAAATGTTTAATATGTTTTATAAGCCACTGTTGTTAACTGTTAGACTTATTGTTGCGACAGTACCGACAAAAACAGTTTGAGACCAGAATCAGAGCTACATTTGGGACACCTAAAGGCAGTCATTCGGACTGGAACCAGGGGTACTTTAGACCCCATAGTAGAAGTTCCAGAAAGGTATAAAGACCTGACCTTGAGCTTTTGTGAATGTATTTTGTTATACTTACAAATATGTCATGATTGTAAAGTGCTACAATAGATTTCTTGTGTTCTTTAAAATACAGCAGAGAAATTAGTGGAGAGATAGGCATGAAATTGGCATTGCATGTTATTGATTCAAAGTATTTCTGATTAATGGATGTGTTATGATTTGTATATTGCAATTTGACACAAGAAATAAACCATAGAATTGTGATTTAATGGGGGGAAAGAATGCTAGGATGATAGTAGAAACTATGAACCCAGAAATTTCCTGCAATCTGGCTGAAAATTTTGAGATGAAATTAATTGATCAAACCTTGATATATGGAGCTGAAATTTGGTGGAAAGATCCTTGGGTATATCTAGAAGTTGCCTACCAAATTTTAGGACATTCTGATATGTATAGGTAGGTCAATTCAGGAAAATAGTCACCGCCTTTTATAGAGTATACGGGATCTATACGGTCTCTATTGTTATACCTAGAAACCCTAGTAAATGATGTCCAAAAATTGTGATTCAAAATTCTGGAAAAACTTTAGGAAGTCTAGAACAGTTCTGCAAGGTTTGGCACAAATCCAATGTACAGATTGCCCGCAGAAAAATAAAAAAAATGGTTGCGCAGATAGGGCCATAGGCTAATGTTGTGCCTAAGTTATGGAAATTGGGAATATTGACCCCTTTTTGGCCCAATTGACTCCATGATGACCAGAATTGACCGGTTGGGACTTTGTTGACTAGCTAGGTCAACAAGTGATAGGTTGACTAGGGTTGACCAAGATTTACCAAGGTTAATCAAATCGACTTAGCAACTAAGGCAAGTTAAACAAACATAGGTGGACTACTCTTGACTACGTCAAGTTATTGATTGACCAATGATGTACAGTTCGAGTGAGCCAACTCTCATGTTAATATTAAGAAGTTGCATCGATTTCGCAGGACCAAGTACTAGCAGGACGCGACCTGTCACGAGAGGAGCGTCGGGAGTGGAGCATCCTAGTGAGTAGTTTGACTCAGGTGTCTTCTGTGATTTTTATTCCTTGCATAAAACTTGCATGATATGTCATGGTTTCAATGGTTTCACAAGATTTAAATACATCTGACTGGTTTTGAGATATTTAGATGTACATGGTAGTGAGACCAAGGGTTCGAGGTCCGAGCGCGAGGTCAGGGTACACGATGAGATCTGACTCGAGGTCTGAGCATGGCGTTAGGGCATATGTTTAACGTGCCTAGCTTCCCACCCACTCGAGTGACGACACTTGAGGACCGAACGCGGGGTTAGGGTGTTCGAGAAGCACGCCTAGCTTACGACCCGCTCAAGTGGCCAGTACCCCTAATTTACAATCCACTCGAGCGATGACCATAGGTTGGGTTGTTGAGTTAACCTAGCCTGGATACGTTTTTAAGTATCATGGATTTGAGATACTTTGTGAAACTATTGCACTATTTATAACTAATTTTATGTTATGCCATGCTTTTGAGTGTCATACCATATTTACTACTCATACATACTTGCATTGTTTTGGAATACTGGTTATGGATGACATGCTGAACTTCCTACTCACTGAGCCACGTTCATTATAGGCTCACTACTCTATCATCATTCAGGTTCTACAGCTGCCGACAAGGGGAAAGGCGTAGTGATTGCCTAACTCCCTAACAACTCCCGTCTCAGCTTCTTTTGGTCTTTTTCTTTTCATTTGAGGTTGGTCATTATTGTACTAGTCTAAATGGTCAAATATGTATTTTGGACAAGACTAATGTAAATGAAATGCTTCCGCTTTGGTTGTTTCTTACTTTTGCTTTTAAGTGTTCCAATTATTCTGATATCGTCTAATCATATGAGATTTGGAAAGGGCTTAACAGTGGTCGGGTGAACTCGTCTTGGTGAGAGGGTTTGTCGAGCCACTATGCCGGTTGAGCCGCCCTTGGCTTAGAGCAGGGGGTCCAACAATGTGAACAATTTTTCATAGCGTATTTGACATGTCGTGGAAAGTTATATGTGTGTCGTTAATACTTGTACCCTTACCACGACTTATTGAACGACGACATAAGACCACATGTCGTTATATACTTTTTACAGCTTATTTGACATGCTGTAGAAAATGTTTTTTTTTTGTAGTGACACATGGCATAATACCCAAAGCACATAGAATCTGTGATAGTCGTAATACACGAAGCATCTATAAGATTATACCTGTAATGGCGTAATCATTCGAACTGTTCCAGCAGTATTCATTTTCTTAACGTTTGTAGGGTAGTTAGGAAGGGATTGGGGCTTGGTGACTTTGCTTCAAGACAGACATGGGAAGAAGAAGATCACAACAACTAGGGTTCTTTGTGAGCACGAGCAACTAAGGTTTTCTGGTGAGAACAAAGGTGAGAAACTACGACTATGAGTAAATCCAAGTGATTAGGGCTACGCGCAGTGGTGTATTTATGTGATTAGTGGAAAACTTAGGGTTTACACAGTTTATATTTTTTATTTGCAATCATAGGACCACTCTCTTCAGTAGAATGATTGCGGTCATTGGGCATGCCCTAATCGCAGGACTGTGATCTTAAGTTCAAAGACTGGAGTCTTAACCATGTCCTAATTGCAGGACTACGGTGTGGGGACCGCGGTCGCACGTCCTAAATTTTCCTTGTCACGTGACCATTTTTTCGAGTTTTTGAATCACAAGGACCATGGTACTCTCCTAGGAGACTGCGGCCCTTGTGCGGACCTTTTTTTAAAATTTTGCATTCATTTTTTCAAGTCTAGGTGATTACATGCCAATTGTTTCCAATGCCTGCTATTAAAACACTATTTGAGATTTAGGTTGTACAACATATTTTTGAACCCTTGTATGATTCAAGTTTCTTTTCTTGGGACAACCTCATAGCTATAGCCTTTTTGAAATCTTCATCTAAGTTTGTAACATTAAATCTATCTGTGACCTTTTATGTCATAATAATGCACGTGGGTGATCTTCTTATTGGTTTTCTCATCTTGTCTTTTTTGTGAGCTTGATGCTTGATTTTAAGATGTGGCCGGTGTAAACTCAAGCCCCGTTTGATCATGAGAGCTTTGCCCTATTTTAAGATGAGTTGCAAACTATAAAATGAGAAAATCTTGTTGCACATAAAATAGCCAGATTATTTGAAATTTAAAAGTTTGTCAAAGTAAATTGCACGATTTGTTTAAAAATGTTTCGCACATAATATTTGACATATAACTTGAAAGAGGATTTTTTTTTTTAAGCTCTAAGATGAGCAGAATCAAAGAAAGACAAAAAATTATTCTTTTAATTGAACTATGCCAAAATATATATATATATTTTAGATGGTAATCTTATATTATTTAAAATATCATGAATTTGAAAGAACTTCTTTTGATTGCTTGTGTGATACAAGAAAATATTCTTAAATATTTTTATTACAAAAACTTTATCTTATTTATTTTTTTTTTTTTGAATTGCACAAGGTAGAAGTCATTGATTTCAGTTCATATAGCAAGTTTTCCCATGAAAAAAAAAAAAAAAAGATTTCCATTCTTGCCTGATTAACCGAAATCTTGATCTAAAGGGAATACAAGCTAAAAGGCAAGTCCTAGGTAATATATATGCATGTATAATCAGCACCATGTCTACACTAAAAATGCCAAATCGACTTGGCACGTCAAATGGACAGTTTGTGTAATATGAGGATATCGACAGTATTAATGTTATCGTAAACTAAATAACCAGCTTGGAACTTTGACGTAAAATTTTATTCTAAACAGATTTAATTTGGAATAGATGAAAGAGATCCTAATTAATTTATATTTTGTATGGTAAAACTCTTATTTTTTTTTTAACCTAATAGAAAACAACTTCCTGTTCCAAAAGTGGACAATGCAATTGATCTAAAGCATGCATGTTGTTGAGCATACCATATCTGTCTAGCTAGGTTTATTAACCTCATTCAGCAAGAGATTCTCGTTTCATATGCTAATGAACAATTTTATGGATGTGCAACAAGTACGTACTACGGATTGAACTAATTGAATAATCGTAGAAGTGCCAAGCTTGTTGGATAGGTAAAATGTGAAAAGTTTCTAAAGATGGAACAACTGAATGCGATGTCAATTATGCAGTGTTGATGAACTTTTTTACTACACATGTATATTCGACTTCCTCTGTGTGTGTCTCCAGCCATCTTGGCCTTAAAGGAAGCTGATAAGATAGATTGAGGTGGGTCGGATTTTTTGGGAATATTAATAATAATAAACTGTCAATATTGGATAAATAGGAGATTTACTGTCCTAGCAAATTAAATATTTACTGTGCTTACTATATATATATATATATATATATGTGTGTGTGTGTGTATATATATGTTACATATACACATCAATATTATGTTTATTAGACTACGAAAAGATGTAGCTCTTAATTTATTAATAAATAGAAGGAGGGTATAAGAAGTAAAATATCAGAATAATTAAAACTAGAAGATGTATTGGTTGATTATAATATAATCACTAAAAATTTGGGAAAATGGAGGGAGCGGGAAATTACTTAAGTGAGCTAGATATATAACTTTATTTTAAAATAAATTTAAAAGATGAATATTAAAAGTTTGACAAAAATGGACACGAGCAGAGTAAATTTTCCCAAGCTCGTATTTAATTAATTACATTAACCAATGTATAGTGCTTTTTTTTTTTTTTTTTAATTTAGTGGAAGAGTCAACAATCGAGGGTACGTTGGTAAAATGATTTTGTGGGGCCCCATACTAAATAAAATTATTATTGTTCAACAATCCAATCCAAACACGTCTTCCACGATATATACAGACAAAACCATTCCGTTGATCGTGGTGAATTAAAGGAGTTCGATTTGATAAATTATTTAATTTAGCAGTTGCCGTAGCTTTTTGTCAACATCGAGACTATAGGCTTAGCATTTTTAATTAATATTCCACGTATACATAGTTCACAAAAGTGTTTATAATTATGATTTTATATAGAAGCATTAACTGAATATCTGGACTTTATATTTAGTTGGTTCAAACAGTACTAGATAGAGAAGACAACATAGGGGCAACTAGCACTAGCCGTAAGAGAATTTCGACGAGAATCACCAACAGAATTCCAAGAAAGCTAACAAGAAAGCAAAGAAGAGGAGAGATTGGAAGGTTCGTAATCTTGATCAATCAAGAACAACTAGAACCTATATTTATATATATTGTCAACTGAGGAGTGAAGGATACGCTCTCTATTTTTCATGTATCATACGAATAGCATGCACATATATTTATATATATTGTCAGTACATGGCCACAGTATAACGCACACCATAACTAACTTAGTGGTATTGGTTATATATCCTAACATTCCCCCCTTAAACTTATAGCGGGTCGTAAAATTTCTAAGTTTATCTGAAACTATAAATCAAAGAGTGTAGCAGTGAGAATGTCAACGATATGATCTTTGTAGGAAATACGATTCACAGCTAATCAATTGCTTGGCAAGCACCTTTTCACGGACCAAATGAAGATCAATTTCAATATGTTTTGTGCATGAATGAAACAATGGATTGGCAAACAATAATGGTTGTTGAAGAAATTAAGACACATGATTGACAGAATATGATAAATCATGTTCGGTTATGGTAACATATTATAAAGCACCAATGATACGATTGTACAATTAAACACCAGGAGCTGGGTCACTTCCAAATGCATAAAGCTTCCCACCACCAAACGTTGGGGTTGAAAGAGAGTTGACAAATCACATTTGAGTTTGAGCAAGTGGATCAATAATATACTTCTTCTAAGAAAGAATGACCCCATTTTTTGTACATTGCACTTAAATGCCAACAAAGACATTAAGCTTACCTAGATCTTTCAATGAGAAACAATTATCAAGTTGAGAAACTAATTCTATGACACCAGATTGATCTTCTCTAGTTACTAGTATATCATGCACATACACAAGTACAAACATGGAATGTGAGCTAGAATACCTAATGAATAGAGAATGATCACTCTTGGCTAAAGTGAAACATTATAAGAAAAGTGAGTAATGGTGACAAATTATATGTGACCAACAAGCTAGCTGCCACTAAAAAGTTTTTTAGTGGCAGATTCTTCCTGTCATAAATAATAATATAAAAATATGTATTAAAAGTTATAAAATTATTAATCACACTATAAAAGTTGTCACCAATACAAGATTTTAATTGATAATAAGGTGTCACAAATAATAAGGTGTCACTTAGGCAGTTTGGTTTAAAACAAAATAAATGTTACATCTACCCTGCTTCTCCTTTAAGCTTCATCTTCTCCTTTAACTGATAATAAGGATTAGCCTTCTCCTTTAAGCTTCGCATCTGCCCGTGCCAACAGTAGCTTTGTCGATCACCAAGCTTCGCCTTCGTCGAGCTTCACCTTCCCTCGCGACCAGCAACCTCGTCTAGACTTCGTCGAGCTTTAACTTCGCTCGCGAGAGTAGCTTTGTTGATCACCATTGTCGAGCTTCACCTTCGCCTACATACCACACCTTTGCCAATCACACCAGTGAGCAGCAACTTTATCTTTCTCATTTTCTTTGGATCAGATTTTCTTCTTTGAAGATCAAATTGTCTCAGTTTCTTCGCACTGACACGATGTTAATATTTGAATCTTTGTCTTTCTCTCTGTTAGGGCTTCGTTTTTCATTTTCTGAAAACTTGCAAGGTTTCTCTCTGTTAGGGCATCAACATCCGCTCTGTTAGGGCATCAACATTCTTACTTAGTTTTTGCTAATTTTTGTTTCATCTTGATGGATGAGTTTGCAAGATGTTGTGTATGATAGAATAGAAATCTAGGATTTGGTTAAAAGATGATCAATATGGTTAGCATTGCAGCTAAAAGGAATAGGTTTCACTGTTGATGCTTGTGTGATTTTGATAAGGTTGAGGCAAGCAGGTTTGATGCTCTGTTTAATGTCCTGTAATGTTGGCTTTACTCAATGGGGGACCTTCAGGTTGCTATTTCAGTAAGACTGAAATGGCAGAGTTCTAATCGAGTCTTTTTATAATTTGTTGCTTGGGCATAACATGGATTACTGGCTGGATGGAGCTTAATGGAGTCTAACTAGCTAGGAGTGGCTTTTTGCTGCAATTCCTAATCTCTCTGTTTATTTACAGATGCGCCTATAGTCTTGCAATGATGTGGTCTTCAATAAAAGTTTTCATTAAGTATTAAAATTAGACTTTTTCCTTGCTTTGCGAGGTGCATACTTTTTGAGAGCTGGAATTACAAGCATAATTGCACATTGTGTTTTCCTGCAATAATTAGCTATCATTGTGCATACCTTTTTAAGTTGGAAATACATCACTATTTTGATAAATTGGAATTACAAGCATAATTGCACATCAATTCAAGTTGGGTGCAAGAGTACTGGAATTACAAGCTTTTTTGGGAGCTGAAAATAGCATACCTTTCTGAGAAAAAAAAGGTATGCAATTTAACAAAATAAGAAGATATTTTGTTAAATAACATTTGGTTCTTTACTCATAATATTTGGTTCTTTACTCAGAATTTTAGGTATGGTTTACTCAAAACATTTGGTTCTTTACTCAGAATTTTAGATATGGTTACATAGAACATTTGGTTCTTTACTCAGATCATCAACAACATTTGGTTCTTTCCTCAGAATTTTAGGTATGGTTTATGTAAAAAAAAAGGAATCAAATTGATGTAGCATTTGGTTGAGATTTTAAGGTATCTTATTAAATTGATACAAGTACACAGGAATGAGAGGTATGGTATGTTAATTTCATATGACAGTCTGCATTGATCATATGACACGATGATTTTTCAAAATGTTTCCTTTATTGCATCTTATTTTTGAAAAGTTTGTTTCTCTTCAAAAGGCATACTGCCTTCTTTAAGTTTTAAATATTATCTAACTGATTTCCTTGCTATCATGTTGGATATTTCTTTCATAATGGTTTCATTTTGTCATGGTAACTATGTCTCTCAAATCAGAAACATTGCTTCAAAATCAAAGCTGCAACGATTGTTGTTTAAAAAGTTTGCAAAATCCTCTTTAATCAAGTAGGTCAACAATGTTTGTTCGAAAAGTTTACAATCTGCTCAAAACAAAAGGAGAATGCATAATATGGTATGTTGTTGAAGATCATTGCTGTTCTGGGAAGATTTCTGGAAATCTGACAAGACTGTGTAGACAGTAGATGAGACAGTGAATCAAATAGTCTGCCCAAAAAGATTTTCCAGAATCTGTTTTCGCCAAAGAAAGCTTTGCTCTATAACCTATTTATTGCGATCGCTTTTGAAGCTTTCCTCATCACTCGAACATTCTTCATAGACGATCATTGTGTGTTAATCATTGTTTTTAGTTTACTGTGAGTGAGTGATCAAGTGAATTTGTAGTATTCTTTACTCTGCTGTTCAACACATATAGTAGTGTTTGTAGGTGGTGGTTGAAAGTTATCTGTAAAGACTGATTGTTGTCTTCTTGAGAGTCTAGTGTTTGAAGTGTACTCTTGTGGGCTAAAGTGCTCACTGTGTATTAGTGTAACTTGCAACTATAGTGGATTCTTCAACTGGGCGAGGCCCCACAGACGTAGGTTGTTCTTGCCGAACTACGTAAACACATCGGTGTGTCTGACTACTTGCTATTTTTGTATTTTGTGTATTGTTGCACATCTAAAACATGTTCTATCCATTGACTCTATCAATTACATCTCTTAGCAGTGCCATTTTGCTCATGAGGATAAGGGCATGAGATCTTGTGAGTCATACCATGTTGCTAAGAGAATGATGATAAAGCTTGATATTTACCACCCCATGTTGCTTATGAGGTGGTGATATGCTTGTGTGTTTCCTCTTGACATTGCCATTTTGCTCATGAGATTTTATGAGTCACACCATATTGCCAAAAGAATGATGATAAAACTCAATATTTACCACCCCAACTAGTTTGAATTGCTTTGATGAAGTGACTCCTTTGCAACTCAACATTGGATTGAGAAAAGTTTGATAAACATAAGATTTTTGCCTGAAAAAATACACTGACATATAGTAAGTAGATGCATCTATAAAATGTACATAACATTTGTAGCCACTTGATGAAAGAAATGGTAATGAACCCCAAGCATTTGAATAAATTAGTTCTAGAGGTTTAGCCTATAGAGATTTTGATGATGAAAATGGTTGTTTATGATTCTTAACAAGACAATATAGAGTGCAAAAATGAATGATTTTCTTTTTTGAATGTAAAAACCTACAAGAGGACATCGTGGATTGAAGAATTGTTGAGACAACTGCAAGTATACAGTATCGCAACGTAGTATAACAATATAACAATCGAAGATCTTCCTTAGAAAACAGTGAAAATTCAATAATCCTAAATCCCAAAATACTCTCTATATCGAGTTTATTAAGGTCACAAAATTAAAATTGGACCAAATCCAACTTTAACAAAAGATGGAGTTGGTTAAATTTAATTGTAAACATTATCACTTGAATGTCTAGGATAGTAAACCACCAATGATCCCCTTTAGTTTCTCCTTCAATCATCTACTTCTTATGATTATAGGTTATAACACTTGTTATTAAAATCCTCTCCTGAGTGTATTTTAATATTTATCAGTATAATCCTTGTACCCTCTCCCGAGGGTATTTTAGAATACAATGTTGTAAACTTGATTTTCACATGCACCTCCTATAAGATCAAAGAACTCCCAATTCAATTGATCTCTTGAGGTCTATATTTTAATTTTCAAATCACCAAATTCTTCTTCTGAGTTTATTTGACAATCTAAGATCATCCTATCTATGGCCAATAGACAAAAAGCAATAACAATACAAAATACAAAACAAACTTAGGAATAGATCAATTGAATTCAAAATTAAAGGTTTCTACATTTGATTTACATCCTAGAATGAAGCTATTAGCGAGACATAGATTTTATGATACAGAACATTGAATTTGACCCGTAAAAAACCATAAATGCGATTCACTTTCTTTTTCTTCTCCTCAATCCTTTCTTTGCTCTTTCTTTGTTCTCCGTCATGGTTTGTGGTAATCTCGGCCACTTAAAATCCCAAAAATGCGTAGCTTGGCAAAAATACCACTACTGCAATACAATACCATGGTAATGCTTGCATGAGTCAGTTTCTTCCTCTAGTTACCGCAGTAGTAAATGTCTACTTTGTTTCCTTCACGTCTTCGTTTTGATTATCGCGGTAGTGTACTGCGGTAATGGAGGTCTGCATTATTTTCTTCATTATCTCATTTTGGTTACCACATATAGTACCGAGGAAATGGATCTCTACTTTGTTTTCTGCATTTCCTTGTTCTGGTTATTGTGATAATGTTTTCCTCTACCGTGGTACTCTAGAGTGAATATGAAATTTCAATCCTCCAACATTCCTTGTACATGCATCTAGAATTCAATATACCTGAACGAAGCCCACATAAACAATTGAAAACCTCTCTTGGTCATTATACCACATATAAGGGTGCACATAAGAGATTTAGAAATTCTTATAATAAAAAAGATAATCATCTCATACTTAAAGAAATGTTCATGAACCTATTTATGATTAATAATGCTCTTTCCACTGCTAAAATCATGCAAAAACATATGTAATATACATAGTATATCATGCAACTAACAAGAATCTTGGTATGACTAAGATAGTTGAGCCAAAGTTTGACAATTGAGTTATCAAAGGAACTACATGAAAATAAAGAAGAGGTACAAGAATTACAAGAATTATCATGAAGAAACAATTTCTTGATAGATCATTGTGGATGGTACTTCAAAGTAGATGCATCAAAGGCATATAGGTCATAGCTAAGCTTTCTTGAAGGAGAACATGCTTTGTTTCCTAATTCTTCATACAATGTTAAATGATTAGGAAAGAATTCAAATTAAGAAAACATTATTATCTCTAACAAAAGAAGAAACACTAATTAAATTTTTAGAAATAAATGGAACACGAAGAATATTGTTTAAAGATAGTGATATAGATTGCAAAGGAGGTTGAAAGGTGGAGGAATCAATGTGATGTATTACAAAACTTGATTCATCCACTATGTGAACTTGATGATTGCCTTGACAAAATATGATTGTAGGTTCTTGAACATGGATATAAACTAATTTATATCAATAACTGTGAAAGGAGTGGCACAAAACAATAATTTGTGCCTGCTTAGGAGCTTGAGAACCAAGATTAGAAGGCCCCATGATTACAGTATTAAATCTGTCATATAACCAATTACATATTTATCTATTTATTGGTAAAGGTAACTCTGTATTTATTGTTGAAGTTGATCCTTCCGTTCAACTACATTATGTATGACCATTTATCTCAACTATATCCAAACTAAGAATGCTCATTCTTGTATTACACCCATCTCATTTCCTTATAAGTAGTCTCGCACCATGCATGAATGTTGGTTTTCATCCAGCATACAATAGTCTTAGTTGGATTAGTTCAAAGAAGAGATTGAATTGTTAGGTGGTTGCAAGTTATCAAGATGGCCTAATTGTAGAACTTACGTATTTTTAAAAAATTGAATTCGATGTGCTTCTCCTTATAAAAAAAAATGTTTCTTGGCTAAGCGGCTGAGTTGTCTTCGTTATTTATTAGTTTTCTTAAGCTTCCTGTTTTTGTGTGCTCAGCCAAAATTTCTCTAGGTCGACTTTGGTCCAACAAATAAAAATCAGCTCCTATGGCAAATCTAATTAAGGAGGAGAATCTTGGAACTTTACAGTACTTTTACATAGCCAATTTAAAATTTGAAAAAAGGATCTCAAAGAACCTTTTGGTCGTAGTGTCATTGTTTGCCTGCTTAGTTTCCACTATGGTAAATGTTTGTACTGTTACAAGTTGAAATTCAAAGACAAGATTTCTATAGAATGAAGATGACAGTTTGATCATCATCCCAATGAACATATATTTGTTGGGCCAATGAGCTTCGTGACTCAAAAAGAGGTATTTTTGAAGATATAGTCTATCCCAAGTTGGATAAATACATATAACTTTATTTCTATGTCTATTCATATATGTTTGTCGCACAATGAGTTTCCCAAGTACATATTGAGTTGGTGCCATGACATCAACAACGCACATTAGCCTGACCCTGGTGTAATGACTTTGCGTTAGCTTATAGTTATTACAAGACAAGATCCCAGGTTGATGCCACACTCTAATACCGATCTATTATGAATATATACCCTTAACCCTTTGTTAATATTGAGGCACACAATTAATTACTTCAACAACATGATTAATTACCACTCTAAAAAATTTACAACTGCTTTAGTGCTCTTATTTATTGTTATTTTTTTATTTAAGAAAAGATCTATGATACTAAGGTCTCGACATGTCCACAGGGAAATTCAAACCCTGCCATCAATGGGGCAGGGAATTTATACCCTTTATAACTTATCACCTCCTGTTCCTTCTTTTCTTTTGAGGCATAAGGTCTTGAGCAGGCAAACATCAGTTACGCGGGTTCCAATTTGCTGTGTTTTCTCTTCTATTGCGTACATCATTTATGGTGTTGATCAGTCTTGTACTAACGAAATTGTAAATTGTTAGATTTCTCTTTCTGAATGAATTTGGCGGAAGTTATTGTAATTAATTATTCATCTACTACTATTATTATTATTATCATTTTAAATTGTTAATATATACATCTTCTTCTAGCAGAACCGTCCAAAAAGATTTTGCTACTACGTCAAAACCGTTATCCTCGACAAACTACTCTTATTACTTTTCAAATATGTTGATTTTTTATGTTTTTATGACAGGTACGTTATAATTATCATTTGCAATTTTTGTTACACATTAGCATGTTGGTCACTTTATCTTTCTTGACACAAATATCTTGTTCCCTCTAAAAAAATGTTAAGGTTCTCTTTTGTTTTTTGTAATAATATATATAAATATTTTTATATAAAAAGCATGGAATCAAATTATAAATGAGCCATATTTAAAAAAAAAATTGCCAAAATATTAATTCTTTTGCCTTCTTCGGAAGTCTAATTTACCAACCTCTGCTGGCTAGCAAAATAATTGAATGCTCATGAATTGTTGTATTATGATAAAGGTAAGATTAGATACAGATGATTACGACAGAAATTTAACTAATAATTAGACAACAACTTATGAGCACTAAGGGCCCACGGAAATCTTCTATAAGATACACATCATATTCTTTTTTATGGCAAAATAGCATTGATCACGGCAGCGACCAATACTAATTTCCGAGCTTTAGGTAACAACAGTACCAATGTACGCTACCACCATCAACACCAATATACAGATGATATGATTCTCAGTTGTTGAAGACTGAAGAGACATGCATATTCAACGTTACCAGCTAAAAAGGTGGCCATTTACGTGGAGTTTTCAACTAAGTGTTTGTCCATGTAATTATAGAATATGTAATATAATGCTCTGATAAATTGGATTAAACAAATGATTAGGACTTTTCCAACCCTATGAGTTCTTTGGTTGATAGGTCATTAATTAAATTGCACGAGACTTAGATGAAGACAAAATACGTAGTAGTCTCAGGTTTCAAGCCATGTGCTCAAGATTTTAATAGCATAATAATCGAATCAAATAAATGCAACTTTGATTTTTTTTTCAAGAAGCAAATGCTAACAGAAGAACAAATAAGTTCATGGACTTGACTTTATTATGTCATATACTTAATTTTTCTTTAACAAAATCTTATGTCCCAAATCTAAATTTTTGTATATACAAAAGTGAGAAATATTAACAAGTAAAGTTCGTTATCGTTTTTTAGATTTAAATGCAAACAATTATTTTAAGAAGAAAAAAGAAAAATTAACTGTCTTGTCCTAGAGAAGGATTAAAAAACATAATGTGGTGATAAAACTTATAATTCAACTAACAACTACCAAAGAACTGGTGTGAGAGTTCTCTTTTTCTGAAAAAAGTATGGTTTATAGTGTATATATATATATATATAGATATAAATGATTAGGGTATCCTATTGCAAGCTGTACGTTAAATATAAGAAGACGTAGAAAATTTCAAAAGAGGGGTGGGAGGGAGAGAAAGAGAGTGGAGGGGGGACAAGTTAAAGTAGGCAGGGTCAGCTTTAATACAAGGGACAAGTGAGCATGGCAAGGGTGGTAGTCAACAACATAGATGATGACCTATTTTAAATTGTAGTAGAAGCGAATAATTCTCATGCACACCTTGAATCTTGAGAAAGCAGAAAAGGGTGAGGGAGAAATTTTAAAAATTAAAATTAAAATTAAAAATGGAAGAGATAGGAAAAGCAAATCTTTTTAGGGCAACAGCACATCTGATAGTGGTGGAGAGAAAGACAGATTGGACGGGTCAGATGGAATTTTATAAAGTGTAGTAGATATCTCATGCCCCCACACACACATGTGTGTGTGTGTATTATCTGCAATATAGATATTCAATAATCGAACTTTTCTCTTTTTTTTTTTTTTTAATTTATTCTTTTTCTTTCTAAAAAGATAATGTCTGTTGGGTCATATCACAACCGCAAATTGGAGTTGGTTATGACAGTTAAAAATAAAATATATATACTTGAACTATTTTACATAATTGCCAAAGCCTCATTATATCTCGAGGGATTTACAGGTTTGCCCTCAAGTTTTTGTGTTGCCAAAATTGCTTCATTTTTTTTTTCATAAATAAACACAAAACAGAACAAAGCCTCCCATCTGATTAATTAATATTACTGAAGAATTCCATCATTTTAGTACTAAATGTGAGTCATTATAGTACATGACCAGTTTGAGAGTAAATAACGTGCTTGACAATTTAAAAAAAAAAAAAAAAAAAAGAAATCAAAATGTAATTACAAAAGGATGATCAAGGTTGAGGATGCTTTTTAAAAATATCCTAAACTTGCATTCTGTACAAAATATAATTGAGATTCCACTTTTTAAATACTTATGGTTATGGCAGGTATCACATATATTTGTCTATATACAAAAATAACTCCACATTTTAATTTATTCTAATAATTCATGTTGATAAAACTTTTGTGGCTCATAATATGCAAATATAAACTCAACTCGTTTATTTATCATGCCATATTCATGTAGTTATATATATAACTACATATATATATATATATATATATATATATATATATATATATATATATATATATATATATATATATATATATAT
>JAJIYU010001845.1:0-33447 GCA_030144865.1 Tinospora cordifolia
CTAAATGCATATTATACTAAATATGAGTAAATACACTACATTTTCTATTATATTAATGCACATTATACATAAAATACATATAATATAATTAATCTGCTATGCAACTAACACAAACCAAACAGTATCACTGTGAACTTGAAATGGCCATATTGAGTTCTAAAGGTTGTCTTATGTATACCCGACTCTCGAATCCTCAATTTATGGTATCCTGACATTAGATCAATCTTGGAGAAGTGGGAGGCTCCCCTCAAGTAATTGAATAGGTCATCTATCCTAGGTAATGGATACTTGTTCTTTATCTTTCTTCTTTACAAATAACATTGGCGCTTCCCACAACAATTCACTAGGTCTAATGAATCCCTTATCACGAAGTTTATCTAGCTATGTCTTGAGTTCAATGAACTCTATTGACACCATTCTAAAGGGAAGAACGGCTATAGAATTTGTACCTAGATGCAACTCAATCTTAAACTCTACCTGTCTGTGTGGTGGCAGTCTAGGTAGGTTGTCTTGAAACACATTAACATATTCCCGTACTACAAGTATCTCGTGAATCTTCTTAGGTTCCCTAGTATCCTCCTCTTGTAATTATTTGAAGTCCTCACCCTCTTTTAAATAGTGCAACATGGTTGTCATAGGACTTTGGATAGTCTCTGCATGTCCCCATTGACGTTCACTAACTCTCTGAATGGTAGAGTCAATGTGACTCTTCATCTTGGACAATCGATCTGAGCCTGGTGTTGGGTCAACTAGTCCATGCCCAATATCATATCATGGCCTCGGAATGGTAATACCCTAAGTTGACAATTATCAGTTTGTCTCAAAATCTCAACTCGCATGTGCAAACTTTCTAGGTGGGAGTGAACACATATAATGGTTTTGGCGGTGTAACAATCACTAATTGTAACATTTTAGCTAAGTCTTTAGACACAAATGATGTAGTCGCACCTGAATCAAACAATATTTTTTACAACAACATTAAATAATAGGAAGGCACCTTCTACAACCAGCGCTTAGTTGGGTTGTCCATCCTCTGTGAAAAATACTCGGGCTTGATTCTACTTGCCCTGTTGTTGTTGTTATGGCTGGGGTTGCCTCTAGTGGTTGTTGTTGGATGCGACCACCTTGATTTCAAACCTGACCATTGTTTTCTCCCTAGTACTGCCTCTATGGCCCTCGGTTCTAACAATCCTTGGCAAGATGTTCTTTCAACTGCTTGTTTACTTAGTTTTTGTTTTCTTGTCTCTATAGCTTATTTTTGTTTTGTTTCTTCTAGTTCCCTTGGAACTCTCTAACATTGCTCGGCCTCTTGTTCTAGTTCATCAACTTTTGCTAGAAGTTGAGTTCTTGTTCCAATTGTAAAACCTTTTAGATTATGTCCTTGTACATCTTTAAGCCCATAAGTATTATCACCTTTCGGATCTCAATCTTGAGACTGTTTGCAAATCTATTAGTCTTCATCTTTTCTTCACTGATTAGTTTAGGAGAGAACATGGCTAATTTAGTAAACGTGGTCTCATATTCTGTTACGGTCATGTTTCTTTGAGTTAATCGGATGACCTCTGACTGCATCTTTCTTAGTGTAGCCTCTGAGAAGAACTTCTCATAAAACATTTCCTTGAAATCCTCCCAACTCATCTACTTGACATTAGTCTTTGGATCAGCCTTCAGCATCCGCTACCAACTCTTAGTTGGTCCCTTAAATTCATGGGTAGCTAGTGCAACTCTATGGGGAACTGTCACCCCTAGCACATCTAGATGCTCATTGAGCTCCTGGTACTAGTGGTCAGATGCTATGATGTCAGACGTACCATCAAACTATAAGGGGCAAATTTTTGTAACTCTATTAGCATTTTCTTTGCACCTTATCCTCAATATCTTCTTATGCCCTCAAATAGACAGGAACCTTTGGCGTGGGAACCTACTACTATATTGGAATCTGCTGTTGGGGTGGGCCCTATACTTGCGACTCTGGTGCCGTCTGTGGCTGTATCTATGGCAATGGAAATGCGTTCATGATCTGTTTTACGACTCTCCTAGTTATCTTTGTTGAGAACTCAAGAATCAATATAGCCCATATCTAAGCTTCAGTTTGATCAATCTGTGCCCCTTGCCCTTGTGGTTTAGTAGCATCAGTTGCGACAATTCTTACAGCTTGTCTCTTAGATCCAGCCATTTCCTACAACCAAAGATCCATTCAATCATCATAAATTGATCGAAGAAATCACTATAACATTCATCCGCTATCATGACACTAAATTCATGTCTCTAAGTTTCATTTGTTTAGTGGCCTATTGGTTTATGCTTCTAAGTCCTCTAATGATTCTGGGTCTAAGATTTGGGTTCAGTAAATTTAAAAATCATAATATACAGATTTCAAAATCTTTATACAAGCAAGCGTGCGAGCAAACAATCACGCATACAATCATACAATTTCACGCTAGCATAGAGAAATTCCTAAGCTTCCATTCAAGCCTCCAAGTTCAAACGTCTTATACCATCTTTGCTAGGTGACTTAGACTTTCACCCAGAAATCTCACTATACCCATAAAATTTCGCAAATGTCTCGACAACTAAGGCTTCCCAAGCCCCACTATACTTAACTGTCTCATACCAGCTAAGCATAGGGAAACAAGTTCTTCCGAAGTTACAAACCATTTACCAAACATAACCTGTCAATCTTCAAGTCCAGGATTCCTCCATATCTCCAAATTCCTACGCGTCCCACTCCATGCAAAAACTAGAGTTATAAAATCCTCTTAATCTTGTGTCTTAACCAAACAAGTGTTTCGTTGTCACATGTTTTTAGTGTCTAGCCTATGCCCTAAAGCTTTTATTCATGATCCACTATGCCATCTTGACAACACCTTAGTTCATACCTAAGGTCATCTCCTAGACCTAAGTATCCAACATCTTTACTGCATAGTTCCTCCATCGGAGTGGCAATCCATAGTCTAAACCTTAGACTTCAGCCCAATACTCTTTAGTCTAGGCTCTGACATTTATACAATATGTGTACAAACTGAGTTTTGACGCCGCTCTTGGAGTTAGATTTAACACTCTTTACTCTTGGGCTACTACGTAAGCTTTAGACTCCTCATCTAAGTTAACTCTGTCTAAGTCTAGACATTCTGCCCAATAGTTCTACCAACTAAGCTCTAACGGCACCCTTGGGTGTTAGTTTAACATTCTTTCATAGTGAGTTACTGACTAAGCTCTGATACCAACTTTGTAACACCCCGACCCCAAAATCTGGTCACATTTGCCACTGTTGCACACTAGTCTCTCAACTGGAGACATAATTACACTATAATGAGCAATCACTCATGCCTTACATGTGGTCACACCTGCTTTCATTGTTCAGGCACGAGGACATTATTGTTTCTCTATTATCATCTCCTAGTTTATTTGTACCAGGTCACATCCCATCATATATCAGAGTAACATTAACAAACATGATAGTCCAAAATATGGATAAACAACATTGGGATGATACTGTAAATTAAAAAATCATACTTAAACTTCAATTAAAGACTAACATTGGCCCCATGGACGAGGTTCACAAGAAACGATAAAAAATGGCCTCAATGGCCGACTACAATGAATGAATAAACATAGTAAATGTAAATTGGGTCCCATTGCCCTACAACTTACAAATAGAAAATAGGGTTATAGTCCTATATAACCTCATAAGTGAAGTATACCATTAATACCCAAAACTGTGTCTCATTTACTTGGTAGTACAAGTGTCTTCAGTGATTAACTGAAAATGAATTAGTGGGGTGAGCTCAAGAGCCCAATGGATCATACACAAACATCTCAAGTATTATAATAGTCAGAACATAAAACATGTAATAATTCAAATGTTTAGGTTGATATTAAGACCAAAATGACCTTCCTCGTCATTACCCATTAGGTTGTTTAGGTTGATATTAAGACCAAAATGACCTTCCTCGTCATTACCCATTAGGTTGTTTAGGTTGATATTAAACACTTATCACCCAAAGGCTTGTCATCTATTCAGAACCCAATCTCAAGAGTAATGTCTCACTCAACTATCATTCTAGGGAGTGAAATCTCACTCGACTCTTTGTCCCAACTCACTGCCACAGAAGCATCAAAACCCGCCTTGGGTTGGGAATACCCACGATAATGTTAGACTACTAAAACAATATTTGCATCATGTGTCAATACGTGGTTAATTCTCTCAATTGTCTTTGATTAGTAACCACAAGCATATTCACAATTCCCATATCCAGATGTTAATAAATGATGGATATAAATCAACAAAACATCATGCTTATAGTCACATTAGTCATGCTATTCCTCACATGGTATATATGGCATATTTTTCAACAATAATGACATTCATGGATGGTACAACATGCTATCGACATCATAAAGGACAATCAAACAGTCATGCATAAGTGTCACACATCCCTAGCATGCTTCTAAATAATCAATACAAATAAACATTTAATCATGTTTTCACATTCAAACCATGATAATACTAAAGATTTTAGGTAGTCATCTCCACATGTTTCCTTGTTTGATTTCCTTCTAAAGCCTCACTTTGTTATCCCAATCTTCACGAATCCTCAAGCTTTAAGGATTTAATCCCATGATTCTTAAAAGTTGAAGCAGTTCTAGTGTTTTTAAACAATAATACAATGATTCTCAAGTCTATGTGGTGTATTGTGTGTAAGAAGGTCACTACAAATATATATTGGCCTATTTTTCTCCTTTGTATAGTGGTAGGTTCATGAATTACCATGGTAACTAAGGTCTATGCATGAAAACACAAAAACATAGTCACACTCGTGTTACTACAGTAGGCTACCGCAGTAACCTATGAAGGTTAATCGCACTATCGCGATAGTCTACGTTCTAAGCAATTTTTCTATGTCGTTACCATGCTAGTCCTAAGCATTACCATGGTAACGCATGAGAAATTCCATATGAATAGTGCAATATTGCAATCATTACCGTAGTAGTCACATGATTTCCAGAAAGCTACACTTTGTTTGTGCATTTCTTACTCTCGTGCATGGATCTTCAACGTAGAGACTTAGGACTAAAAATATGAATCACACAAGGTAGAAAGACATTAAACCTCATTGTTATACGTTCCCTCCTTTGTTCGTCTTGTTGTTTGCCCAAAAGGAATGCTTTGAATGCCTTAGGTTGATTTCTAAGGTTTTGTTTTATCAAGGGAACCTGTATAACTTTATACTATGTGTGATAGTGGTAGAAACATGTTTTGCATGTTACTTGTGCATGGATGTTTGTAATGGCATCTCATTTTGCTTCCTCACCAACAACATGGAATACCCTAAAAACTTTGTATCCAATTAAATGAAATTCAAGATCAATTTAATGAAATTGGGTGCAAAATGAAATCGGGTTCATTTCGGGACTAAATTTAGTAGGTTTCCAAAAGTCTCATTTGGTAACCCTTAGGGACTCAAAACAACTTCAAACGAAGTAAGGTGACATGAACCAACTAATTAGACAACATATCAAAAAATTAGAACAATTGGTCAAGATTAGGATTTTCATTTGTCAAACGCCCTTTAAGGGGTCCAAATTAGAAAAAAAATGACATTTAGGGTACTTCTAGGAATCAAAATGACCCAAAACAAAAATGGTATGACATGAACTAACAAAATAAAGAACATATCCAAAAATTAGAACAATTGGCCAAGATTTGGGTTTTCATTTCATAATACCTATAGTGGGTTCTAAATAAGGAAAATAAATGAAAACCAATTTGGCCAAACTATATATTGAAATTCTTAATTTTTTCATGTGATTCCAATATTATAGGTTATAAATCATAATTCCTTATAAATAAGGAGATATTAATTTTTATTTGATTTTTGGGAACCCATGAAGTCATGGCCACCCTAAGCATGTGCAAGTCACATGGGTGGACCACCATGATCATGTGTACCCTCACCCTATTCAAAGCTCCATGGGATGTGTTCCTTATTTGAATCTGTACAAAATGATCCTATGTACCATGCAAATGATTCAGTACACTCACATATATGAGGCGTCACCCATGGTTAGAAATCAAGACAAGTGATTTCATGTGTCATGGAAAAGTGATCAAGTATGCTATGTACCCTAGTTGATGTCTACACCCATGTGTGTGTGTATATGCACACATGTGAGAAACCTTATTAGAAGTTTCTAAAACATAAATGGTGCTCACTTACAAACCCTAGCCGTCCCTTGCTGGCCACAAAAATCAAAATTAGAAGTTCCATATATAACTAGAAACTCCATGGCACCAAAATGAGAAGCATACAAAGTATCCAAATTAACCCCACATGTTGAACCATTTTAGAGAGACTCAAAAATAGGAATCTAAACCATGATATTGTACTCCACAAGATTGATCACATACTCACCATCCAGGCTTGCTCAACGTCCAAAGAAGAAATATTTCTATCATACACTAAGAGTGATGGCCAAGCAAGGAAAATAAGCAAAGGAAAGATTCTTGCTCACATATACTTGCCAAACTAGATTGGAAAGAACATATGCTTAGATATACTTGCTATCATCGTGCTTTTAGGTAATCTCTCCTATCACCATTGATTCTAAAAGTATCTTCCGAGGGTAGTGTTATTGTCACCCTTTTCTTGGGACAATCTATTTGTTTCCGATACTGGGTTTGCGAGTCTATCCCCAATATTACATCATATTTATAAAATAGAAATATACAAAGGTCGGTTGAAATTAGCTTATTTCCAAATCTAAGCTCATAACTACACATTCTTTTTGAGGTAATGGCAGTTCCTATGGGTGTGGATATATTCATGGGCAAGGTATTTGTACTAGTTGTAACCTATCCACTAATTTTTCAGCAACAAAAGATTTGGTAGCACCCGAATCAAACAAAAGTTTCACAACAACATTAAAAAATAAAAATGTACCATTTACTATAGGAACCTTGGTCATCTTGAACATCTACAATAACAAAAACTCTAGCCTAGCTTTGTTTACATCCATGGCTTTGATTCTAATTCTACCCCTGGTTATTATTCTATTGAGGTTGTTCTTGTTGCCTAACTTGAGGATGACCATTTTGTCTTCTTCCCTAATTGTACTACTGTTGAGGAGCTTGAGCTTTGGTAGGACAAAACCTTGCCACATGTCCTTGGTGGTTGCAATGGAAACATAGCCCCTGTCGCCTGGGGTGCTCTCTTTGCTCCTCTTTAGCATGGTTAGGTTGTGCCTAGGGATACTACAAAACTTGCTGTTGAGTCTAAGGTGTCTTACTACCGTTATTGTGCTTCTTGTTCCCATTCTCTTCCTTTTGATTAGTTTGTGGCTTCTTGTTTTGATTCTTTAGGTATTGATCAAAGTTAATATCACTCTTGATCAATTGGGATCTAACTACCATCTCCTTGAACATAGTTAACCTTAGAAGGATGATCAGTTTCCTAATTTCTACCTGAAGGCCTTCCGCAAACTTATCGGCCTTGGCCTTTGTTTGTTGCATAACATACTGACATTATTATATGCAATTTGCATTTGTTTTGCATTGGTTTATACAAAATAGGACACATTTACTAATAATTAGGTGCATAATAATTTATATAAGTATTGCACGTATTTATACATTTAGAGAATTTAAATATAGTTTTTATATTTTTATAATTGTAATATAATGCCCAGAGAAGGTTCCTAGTGGTTTATACAAGTTCAGTTTAAGTGGAGATTGACACACAAGGGTAGAAGATTGGAAAACAACTTAAAATTGCAAAAATTCAATTATTAACACGGTCACACGATAACAAAAAGAATGAAAAAGGGGCAAACTTGAAAAAATGAAACAAAAGAATGCATGAAATTTGTGGGAAGACCAAAATCATGTGACATTACTTGTCCTATCGTTGTACTGTGATTAGCATGATGAATTTAAAAATTTTGGAATAGCAATGTTAACGACAAAAATAACAATTGCATGACTTTTTCAAAAGTGGGCTGAGTGACACTATTGCGATAGTGCGATTAGGATTGCTAATTAGTTTTTTTTTAATTTCGTGCTTTTTTTTAGTTTCTTTGGGCACTTGTATAAATTGATAATAGAGTTAGGGTTTATCATTCGATTATTGGTTTCATTGCTATTGATGGCTAGAGGTGATGAAGAGAGGGAAGACAGGATAGAGACTAAGAACAAGATCAAGACTCAAATAAGATCTTCTATTTGTTGAAATCTTTGATTTGTAATCTCTACAACATGTCTGGCTAAGTTATTTCAATTTTTAGGATGTAATTTCAATTGTAGGAACCTTTGATTCTAAATTTCAACTAACTTAATTCTAATGTTTTATTTTCTATTTTATGTTCTTAATGCTTTTTAACTATTGGCCATAGATAGATTGATCTCAAATTGTTAAACTAACTTAGGAGTGAGGTTTAATAGTTGGATAATCAAAATATAGACCTAGAATAATCAATTGACTGAGAGGTTGTTGATTTTGTAGGAGGTTGTATAGGAATTAAGATTTTAATGCATTAATTTGTTACTATATGCCTCGGGAGAGGGTATTAGGAAATTTGATTAATAGGTATTAAGGCGTCTCGGGAGAGGGTTTTAGTGAAAGTGCTATAACCTACAGAATAAGGAATTAGATTAATTAAAATAGGAATTGAGGGGAAGTACACGAGGTTTCACAATCCTAGATAATTAATTCATATAGTTTTCAATCTAATACTCGTTGTTTTTTCTTTGATCTTAGTTTAATTTAAGTTTTCAACATTCAAACTTGATTCTATGCCTTAATAAATTAATACTAAAATTAAACTGAGATTTGAAATTATTAGCCACGTGTTATTTCTTACCGTATATTACTATTGCAACCCTATACACTTGTGGTGTTCCCAACAAGTTTTTTGGTGCCGTTGCCGGGGAACGATGTTAATAATCTTAGAACCAATTGAAATTAGTTAAATTTTAGTTAAGGCAATTTTTATGTTTATTTTAGCTTATTTTATTCATTAATTTATTTCACTTTTTTATATTTTATTCTTTAACTTAATTTAATATACTTGATCTTTTTGTTTGCTTGTGGTGTTTTAGGTTTTGGATGAGCAAAAATTCTCTTGGGTTGATATGGCTAAAAGTGGTATATCGGTTGTTGGGAATGATTGTGAGGCACTGATTAGGGACTTCTTTAAACCTCTGCTGAATAATAACTATTCCAAGATTGCTAGAACTCCCATCAATGCCAATAATTTTGAGTTAAAGCCCTCTCTGATTACTATGGTGCAACAACAACAGTTTGGGGCTTTAGCTACTGAAGATCCAATGGCACAACTGCATTATTTTATGGAAATCTGTGATACTGTTAAGATGAACGGTGCAACTGAAGACCAACTAAGGCTAAGGCTTTTCCCTTTTTCTTTGAGGGATAAAAACAAAGACATGGCTACAAACTCTCTTATTAGGTAGCATCACCACCTGGGAAGAGATGGGACAAAAATTTCTACAGAAGCATTTCCTCCTGCGAAGGTTCATCAACTAAGGGATGAAATCAGTTCATTGAAGTAGTCAAACTTTGAGTCTCTTTATGAAGATTGGGAGAGGTTTAAAGACTTATTGAGAAGATGCTCTCAGTATGGTTATCTTCCATAGCTCCAGATTCAGATGTTCTATAGTGGCTTCACACCACTCACTAGAACCTTGGTTGATTCAACAATAGGAGGTTTTTTAATGGGAAAGTCCACTACTGAATCTACTCAACTCATGAAAGGTATGGCGGCAAATGCTTATGGTCATGGTTCAGAGAGAGGATCAGTGAAAAAGGTTGGATTACACTAGGTGGATGAAATCATAGCTCTACAAGCCTAGATTGCTTCTATGATGTACTAGATGAATTCATGGGCGACAAAGTTTGGTAATGGCCAGATTGGGCAACAACAAACTCAATCTATTCTGGCCATAGCTGAAGATCACAAAGCTCCTTTTATTGAAGAAGCAACTGTAAAGTAGTTAAATGCCTTGAATCTATTCAACAATTATCAAGGTCAGCCTCAAGGGTATAGTGTTCAAAAGTATTATCATCCTGGAATCAGAAACCATGAAAACTTCTCTTATGCAAACAACAGAAATGCTCAACAACTCCCACTTGGTTTGGTTCCTCAACAAAGCCTGCAAGATAAGAAGTCGTACTTAAAAGACAAGATGGATCACATGATGAACATGCAAGTTCGCTTCTTCAAAAAATTGATAGAGAGAGTGGATAAAAATGACAACAGAGTTTCAGGGTTAGAAGTTTAGATGGGGAATATAAATGCCATAGTAAAAAATCTTGAGACTCAAGTAGGAATATTAGCCCAAGCTTTCTCTAGCCAACAATGAAGTCCCTTCCCTTGTGATGCTTAAGTGAACCTAAATGAAAGTTGCAAGGCAATTATGACTAGAAGTGGAAAGAGATACAAAATCCACCTCACCCATCTATGCCCACTATTCCAACAAAGGATTCAAAGAGTTCCGAAGAGGTTATACCAACACATTCCACTAAGATAGAAAAGCAAGAGCCTAAACAAAAAACTACTGTGAGAACTTTGGGGATTCCTATTCAAGGTAGCTAGCACATTGAACCACTAGCACTACCTTTCCCTTAGAGATTTCAAAAGAAGAAATTGGATGACTAGTTTGCAAAGTTCTTTGAAATGTTTCAGAACATACATATCAACGACCCCTTTGCACAGGCATGATAGCAGATGCCTAACCATGCCAAGTTCATGAAGGTTATCATGTCTAGAAAGCGAAGACTGGAAGACTTTGAAATAGTGAAGCTTATTGAAGAATGCAATGCCATCTTATAGAAAAAGCTTCCTCAGAAATTAAAAGATCTAGGTAGCTTCACTATTCCATGCAACATTAGCTCAAAAACCTTTGAGAAGGTACTTTGTGATTTGGGGGCAAGCATCAACCTCATGCCTATGACAGTATGCAAAAGATTGGTAATTTTAGAGATCAAGCCTACTACTATAATTCTTCAGCTTGTTTACAGATTTATCACTTATCCACAGGGCGTCATTGAAGATGTTTTAGTAAAAGTTGATAAGTTCATCTTTTTGGTAGACTTTGTCATTCTAGATGTGGAAGAAGATGAGGAGATTTCACTGATTCTTAGGAGGCTATTCCTAGCTACAAGCTACACTGATTGATGTACGCAAGGGCAAGCTCACTTTATAGGTGAATGAAAAGCAAGTGGTCTTCAATCTCCATATGATGTGATAAATTCTTGCATTGTTAAATTGGTGGATGAATTAAGCTTTCAATAGGATATGTTTGGGTGCATTTCTTGCTCTATTTCCTCTTTCCAACCTATGATTGAGAATGAGAGAGTGAATGTTCAAGCTTTGGAAGCCTCACCGCTTAAGCGTCATAGCACACACACTACTTTACCTGATCCCATCCAATCTGAAAATTCCTAAAATCTTCCTAAAGCTGTTGAATTGAAACCCCTTCTTGATTTAAAGTATTCCTATTAGGGTGAAGCACCATCCTTGCCAGTCATTATCTTTCTTCCCTAACCTTTATTCAATAAGAAAAACTATTACAAGTGCTTTGGGAGCATAAGCCCACCATTGGGTGGACAATTGAAGACATATGGGGCATTAGTCCAACAATTTGCATGCATAAGATTCTCATGGAGGAGTCTCATAAAACTTATAGTAAAGCATCATTAGAGGCTAAATCCTATTATGAAGGAAGTGGTAAAGAAAGAGGTGATAAGCGGCTCAAAGCTGGTATTATCTATGCTATTTTATATTCACAGTGGCTCAATCATATTCACGTGATGCCAAAAAAGGAGGAATCACTATGATTACAAATGATAAGGGTGAAACCATTGCTTCTAGAACTATTACAGGGCGGCAAGTTTGCATTAACTATAGAAAGCTAAATAAAGTCACAAGAAAATACCATTTCCCTTTGCCATTTGTGGATCAGATGCTAGACTAGATTGTAGGGTATGACTTTTATTGCTTCTTAGATGGGTACTCAAGCTACAATCAGATTGTCACTGCTCCAGAAGATCAAGAAAAGACAACTTTTACTTGCCCATATGGTACCTACACATTTTGAAGAATGTCTTTTGGTTTATGCAATGCACTGACTATTTTCAGAGGTGCATGATGGCCATATTTGCTGATATGATAGAAGACATTATGCAAGTGTTCATGGGTGACTTCTCAGTGTTTGGCACTACATTTGATGGCTACCTCATTAATCTAGAAAGAGTTCTAGCTCATTGTGAAGAGAAGAACCTGATTTTAAATTGGGAGAAATGTCATTTTATGGTGCAAGAGAGCATAGTATTGGGACATAAAATTTATGTTGGAGGACTAGAGGTGGACCGTGCTAAAATTAAAGTGATAGAGAACTTGAAACCACCTACATTAGTTTGAGAAGTTCATAGTTTCTTGGGGCATACGGGGTTCTATCGCCAATTAATTAAGAATTTCTCTCATATTATTTGTAATTTCCTAAAAACTTTGTACTTTAGGAAATAAAATCCAATGTCTATTCAGTAAAATTTGGGTACAAAATGAAATCGGGTTTATTTTAGGACTAAATTGGGTAGGTTCCAAAACTCTCATTTAGTGACCTTTAGGGACCCAAAACAACTTGAAATAAAGTAAGGTGACATGAACCGACCAATTGGACAACATATCCAAAAATTAGGACAATGGGTCAAGATTAGGATTTTATTTGCTAAACACCTTTCAGGGGAGCCCAAATTAGGAAAGAATCGAGAATAGGGGTTCTTTGGAAAATCAAAATGACCCAAAATGAAACGGAGTGACATGAATTAAAAAATAGACTACATATCCAAAAAACAGGACAATTGGCCAAAATTAGGATTTTTATTTGTCTAGTGACTTCAGTGGGTTCTAAATAAAAGAAAGTATGTGAAAGAAAAATCATTTTTGGCCAAACTATAGCTTAAATTTTTCATTAAGTTTATGTGATTCCAAAACTATATGAGACGTAAGTATGCGCAAGTCACATGGGTGGAACACCATGATCATGTACACCTTCACCTTACCCAATTATATGAGACGTAATGCATTGTTTGGAAACCATGAAGAATGGTTCCATGCCTATTTGCGATGATTTGATGATTTAAAGAGATATAGAAAAGTTTCCTATATGCATGAGAACGCAAAAGAAAGAAAATAGAAGGTTTCCATGAGCTCAATTAAGAATGATATCTCATGTTGATTCAAGAGACTAGATTGGAAGTTTGGAACCATGATCATATGTACATCAAATTTAGATCATGTACACACTAATCAACCATGCTGGATGTCCAAGGAAGGAATAAGAAAGTTTCCATGTACTACACACACATGGAACACAAGTAAATGAACTCAATTAGTAAGTTGCCTATGTGTGACACTTAAAAGAATAAAGGAAACAAAATTAGCAAGTGATCACATTATCTAAATCATATACATAAGAGAAAATAGGAAAGTTTTCTATTCAAATATACACTCATAAAGAGAAGAAAAGATTCCTTGCTCACAAGATCTCACCAAATTAGAAACTCTCATTTATGCTCCCTCATGATGCCAAAAAAAGGAAAAATCCAAGATATGCTCACATGTAAACTTACTAAACTAGATATGCTCAGAAAATCTCTTTAAAGGGGATGTCCTAACTAATATAGGAACCATTCCAAATCTGATTTTCATGATCACACGTAAATAAGAAAGCACATATATGCTCACACATGAATAGAAAGCCTTAGTGGTCCTAATTTCAAACCATGAACACACTTGCCCAATTATATGTAAACCATCCCATGAGTGTTTAGAAACTTGCCCAACTTTGTGAGCTACCCAAGACTACCCAAAACGTGCCCCCCTTGCTCTTGAAAATCTATATAAACTCCCTTTATGCTCTCATTCTTTTCATCGCAAAGCAAGAGTTGAAACCCTCTTTGTTATTGATTTCATTTTCAGTAAGAAGTTAGGATTTTATAGTTCTTTCATAAGTTCTTGAAGTTCTTGAAGTTTTGAATTGGTAGATAAGGGGAACCTCTGTTGGATTCAACAAGAAACTCAGATTGAGGGGGAGGGGATTTCTAGAACTTCTATCTTGTTATTTCAAGTTCCTAGCTTGCTCATGCATGTTTAGTTTTTAGTTTATAGCATGATTTATTTAGTTTTAGCATGACTAATCATATTTAAATTTAGTTTAGTATGTTTGCATGTTTTTAATCATTCACGAGATCATACTATGCCTAGAAACCATGCTTAGGTTTGCTTTTAAGTTTTCAAGCATGATATGAGTGTTTCCATGCTTTCTTAAATGTTTAAATTCTAAGATTTAATAATCTGATTTAGTATTACGATTATGTGAATTTGAATATGAGAAGTGAAGATAAGAACCATGTACTGTCATAGTGATCCGTATGGGTGCTATGGGTGTTCTTAACACATGCTTGAGGTTTGTGGTTGCAAAGTGCAACTAAGAGATACTTGGTATGTGACATCCAATGAAAAATAACAAAGAAATGTCTTTCCACTATAAAGAGGGGTATTTAAATTATGAACGTCAAGGGAATAGAACCCGTTTCAGTCATAACGTCAACTTGAACCAATTTGATGTATGAATCACTTAATGTTTGAAAGTGTGTGAATTTGGATGTGTTAGAAATTTGAAAGAATAAGCTAGTTGTTTGATGGATGATCTACTAGGCTGTGTGCTCACCTCTCCTCTTTATTTTTCAGGAAATTGAATCATAAAGACTATGAAAGTCTAATAGTAGCTATACTTAGAAAGTTTTTATTTTTTAAAAGTTTTCTTTTTAATGTAAGAGCATGTTGCTCACTTTAGATTTATTTGACTTCAGCTAAATTTTATTTCAATTTTTAAGAGCTATGTACGCTCTTTCAAGTTCTAGTTATTTGAATTAAAACATGTTGAGTTTAGAGTACATACTCTTTTATTTTATCAAGTAAATAAAAAGTGAATATTTCTCTTATCTCTATTGTACTGTAATACCCTCAAAACTCTATAATTGATAAAATGAAATCCAATGTCTATTCAATGAAATTTGGGTGCAACATGAAATTGGATTTATGTCAAGGCTAAATTTAGCAAATTTCAAACTCTCATTTAGTGACCGTAGGGACCCAAAACAATCTAAGGTGAAGTAAGGTGACATGAACCAACTAATTGTAAAACATATCCAAAAATTAGAACAATTGGTCAAGGTTAGGGTTTTCATTTGTCAAACATCCTTGAGGGGGCCCAAATTAGGAAAGAATTAGCATTTAGGGTACGTCGGGGGATTGAAATGACCCAAAATGAAACAAAATGACATAAACTAATAAAATTAATGACATATCCAAAAATCAGAACAATTGGTCAAGATTTGAATTTTTATTTGCCTGGTGACCTCAATGGGTCTCAAAATAAGGAACATTTTTGAGGAAAAATGACCTTGCGCCAAACTACATCTTAAAATTTTTGTTAGATTCATGTGATTCCAAAACTATAGGTTATATATCATAATTCCTTGTAAATAGGAGATATTAATTTTTATTTAATTTTTGTGAACCCATGAGTCATGGCCACCCCTAACATGGGTGGAACACCATGATCATATACACCCTACCCTACCATAGCTCCATGAGACGTGTACATCATTGAAACTCATGAAAAGTGATCCCATATGCCATACAACTGATCATGTATGCCCACACCTACCCAAGGAATGAGATGTCGCACAAGAATTGGAAAATCCAAGAAGAGTGATTCAATGTACACCATACTTGATCATGTATACCATGCCCCATTTGTGCTAAACCGGCCCACATGTGTGTGTGTGTGTATACACACATGTGAACAACCCAAATTAGAAAGGCTTGAAATCTGAAACATGTACCCAAAAACCATAGCCGTACCATGCACATAAGCCAAGAAAACCAAAATAAAACTTCCTTTTCTCCCCTTCTGGCACCAACTCGTGGGCGTACACTAAAGGGTGCACCATACTTGGAGTTTGAATTATTTAATGAGTTTCATTAAGCTTAGATTTTCATATTAGACTATGATATAGTGTCCCTTCAAGTTTAATTGCATACACCCCTTGCTTGACATCCAAGTATAGAGAAATAGCAAGTATTCTATGTGTGTTGCCGTGATGAGCAAGAAAGGGAACCAAATAAGAAAGTTTTATGAGCAAAATCCTATCTAAAAGAGGACGTCCCAACTGAGATTAGCATGATTCCAAGTTTCAAAATATTTTCTAACATTAATTAAGAAATAGGCTAAAGAATCAAATATTAGCTTAGGAGAATTTGGCAAGCTTAAGTGGGCCCCTGTGCACATTTGCCCTTTTCAAGCCTAGCCATCCACCTTGGATTGGAAACTTGCCCAACTTTGTGAGCTTCCCAAGCTGCCCAAACCATCCCCCTGGTGCTCATGAACACCTATAAATAGCTTTTCTTGCTCACATTCATCTCATTCCAAAGTAAAGAGTTAACACTTCCTTCTTTGCTTGTTCTCACCCTCTTCTTGGCATCTCTTGTCACTTCTCCTTTCTTTTGTGCTCATAAGTGAGAAGCTTCAATTTTAGTATTATAGTGAATTGATTTGAGTGATATTATTGGTGTTTGGTAGTGCTAAGACCTTGGGGAACCCTTGCTGAATTTGGGAGAACAACTTTTAAGGTGGAGGGGATTTCTTAAACCTCTACTTTACTATTTTAAATTTGTAGCATATTCATGCTTGTTTAAATTCTAATTTTTGGAATGTTTTATTTTAGTTTGAACATGTTTAATCATATTTTAAATTCAGTTTAGCATGTTTTTATGTTTACTTTACTCATGAGAGCATGCCATGCGTAGAATCCATGTTTAGGATTTAAATAAATGTTTCAAGCATGCTATATGATTTTTTTCCATATTTTCTTGCTTGTTTAAAATTCTAAAATTTATATTCTGAATTTATTTTATGATTATGTGATCTTAAACATAAGAAAGTGAAGATAAGAACCACGTACTATCATAGTGACCCGTATGGGTACTATGGATGTTCTTAACACATGCTTGGAGTGTGTGGTTGCGGGGCACAACTAAGGGGTGCTTGGTATGTGGCATCCAATGGAAAGTGACAATTTAACACCCCAACCCCCGTATCTTTAAGCAGTGTACATGGCCACCGTTCCCTTGACAGTGGACTTAACAAAACGGCGGGTCAAGCCAGTGCTACATTACAAGTGACACACAATTGTTCTTTTCTTTTCAATATCTAGTGCCTTTGTATAACAATTCAAGAATACAAAATTTTCACTTTAATATCAAGGCAAATTAAAAGAGATAAAGAAATATAAATTATTTTATTCATAATAGAAATTGAAAGTACTAAACTCTTAAAAAAAAGAACTAATAGTTACAGTAAAAGACTTCAAAATACTTTTCAGTAGAAAAGCATGAAACTTTGGGCAACATGCCATAAAAATTCTAAAAAATACAATATTGTAGACACTTTCTAAGAAACTATCTATGTTCAACTGCTCCATGAATTTCATGTTCCTGAAAATAAGAAAGGAAGGAGTGAGCACATAGCCTAGTGGATCCTTTTCGAACAACCATCTTTCATATTCAAACTCATAACACAATCATAATTCAAACACTTGTAATCATTAGGCGTTTCAATCAACAATTTGTTCAAGTTGAGTCTCAGACCAAAAGGGCCTTTAATCCCTTGATGCTCTTAACTAAGTAAATAGGGCCCACTCGGCATCAACCTGTTAGTGGCATGTGTCAGCATCAACCTGTTACACATGGTGACCTACCAGTGGTACACGAGCCTCAAGTACTTAGGTCTAAAAACCATATGACCTAACTCATATGAAAAGAACATTCATAGTGTCGCCTTGACCACTATGATGGTACATGGTTATTATCTCCATCATCTTAGATTAATTCTCATATCATGATCTCATAAAATAAACTTTAGAATATGAAATTAAACTAAAATTTAGAATATACATAGTCAATTCATGATACACTCATAAAACATGCATCATACTTTAATTTAAAAGCCTAAGCATGATACTAACATGGCATGAATGCTATGATTGCTCAAACATGAATCAAACCTGAAATACTAAAATAAACATTTAAAATTCTAGAACTGAAATTGAAAATCTTTAAATTCAGTGAAAAACACACAAACAATGAGCATGTCATGAATTTTAATAAGAACAGAAGGGTGTTTTAGAAATCACTTCCACCTTGTGACACTTTCTTCTGAAATTTTGGCAGCAATTCCTCCTACGTACTAGTATCAATGAAGATCGCTCAACTTAATTCCTCAATTCGAGAGAAGAACTTCTCACACACACAAGAAGGAAAGATGGGAAGAGGTGCCAAGAAGAAGGCTTAAAAAACAAGAGAAAATTTCAACTCTTATCTTTGGAATGAAGAAATTAAGAGCCTAGGGGGGTTTATATAGGTTTTCAAAGGGAGAAAAATAGAAAGTTTTGAGTTGTTCTTTAAATAAAACACCCTAATTTTTCTTAATTTTGTACTTTCTAATTTTTAGAGAAAAATGAGTATTTTTCAAATTTTTTTTTCGAATTTTAGAAATAATTTTTGGATTTAGAAACCTATTTTTTTGGATTTTTTGTGATTTTTCATGATTTTTCAGTAATTTTCTTGTAATTTTTGTTTTAATTTTTGAATCTTTTAATCTCAGCCGTTAGATTAATCTCAGATCAATGAATGAAAATTGGAGCCTTTGATCTTGGTCGTTGGATTTCCTTGAGCGCATCAACACTTCGCGATCAATCCAAAACGACTTTGATCTGGACCGTTGGATTTTCCTCGAGCGTAGCACGGTTCACGATTAACTAACACGGCTTTGATCTCAACCGTCGAAGGATCCTCGATCACAGTGTGCGGATCTCAGTTCGCGATCAACGAATTCGCTTCGGATTGTCCGATCTTCCTCGAGTGCGATGTGCGAATCTTTGGCCGTTGGGTTTTGATGATCTGGTACACTCGTGCATTGATGTGAACTTGATCGTGGCCATCAGATCGTGAGTTCAGATCTAGATCCACGGTTTGCAGCCGTTGGATGTCTTTTAAGTTTATTTTTTTGATTTTTTAGTCAAATTTCTTGTTTTATTTTTGGATTTTTGCCAAATCTCGATCCTAATTGAATTTTTAATCTTGTTTTCATCAACAATTGCGCGTATCCTTATATTTTTGGCTATGATATCCCTCAATATACGTTATATTCATATATTTTCTTCAAAAATCCATTAAATTGATTTTTATTCCTCATTTGGGTAAACTGAGACTTGCTAAAATTTTCATTCGTCAATTCTGTATAATTTTCTAAATAAAAATTCAAATTTTATGTGAATTTTTTGAGATGTTACAAACAAAGCAATAACTTTCCACCCTAAAGAGAGGTATCTAAATTAGGAACATGAAGGGAGTAGAACCGCTTTTAATCATAACGTCAACTTGAAACCAAAACGTTGTGTGAATCACTTAATGCATAAAAGTATGTGAAATTCGATGTGTTATTGATTTGAAATAGTAACTTAGTTGTTTAATGAATGATCCACTGGGCTATGTGTTCACCCCTTCTATTTTTCAAGAAATCGAATTACATGAAGACTATGGATTGTTGAAAGTCTATTTTTAGAAAGTTTATGTTGTAAGGGCATAGTACCCCAAATTTTGAATTAAAGACTTTCGCTAAATTTTACTTTTAAATTTTAGAGTTATGTACTCAATCTTTGGATTTGATTCAAGAATGTAATCTCTTTATTTTATTTGAATGAATAAAGATTTGAAATTTTCTTTTATTCACTTGCATTATCTTGTTGAATATTAAACTCAATGGAAGTGTATTCATGAATATTTCAATAAGTGTAAGAAGAAAGGAATTGAGATGCAAGTTGTGTACTTGTAAATGTAACATAGGACCCAACTCACCTTGTGGTTGAGCGTAAACCTGTTTCTAAGGGTTTGGGTGTTTCAAAGGTGGTATCAGAGCCTAGACATTAGTTGTTGGGCCAAAATTTGAAAGTTTCCTCTGATACCAAAGGTGGTATGAGAGCCTAGGCATTAGTTGCTAGACCAAAATTAGAAAGTTTCCTTTGATACCAAAGGTGGTTTTAGAGCCTAGGCTTTAGATGTTTTGGCTAGAAATTGAAAGTCAAGCCTAAACATGTGTTGTTAGACTAAAATTGAAAAGTCAATCAGTGGCTGTTTGACTAGAATCAGAAACTCTAACTAGGGTTTCATTTTGAATTGAATGGAATATTTGAATGCACTACTTTCTATTTTTGAAATTGAAAAATGTTTTAGAAAGTGTTTTTAAAAAGGAAATATATGTTTTTAAAATGTTTTGTTTGGATACAAAGACTACAAGTTGAGCTAACAGTGGGTATGCTTTGTCCCAAGTAAAGCTAAACATTGAAAGGGAGGTGGATTATCTTGCTATAGAAAGCGCGGTTGCTAAGCAGACTTCGGTCTTATCGCCCAATCTAGAGGTTGTCCCACCAGCTTATACGAGTAGTCTAAGTTGAAGAATACCTTTATTTTCTATAAAAAAAAATTAGAAGGTGAAAAACTAGGGCAAGAAACTGATTAGAAGTCGAAAAAGATGCCAAATGTGGTATCTAGACTAGACAGAGGTTGTGAGTCAACCAGATTGAACCCTAGGTCTAGAGGAAAGACTCTAGGTAGAAACGTGGTCTAGTCATGGGTGGCACAGTGGATCAAAAGCATAAATCTTTAGGACATAGGCTAGAGCCTGAACTTGTGTGAAAACAAAAAAATTGTTTGATCTCGACACGAGACCAGGAAGCTTCTATATCCTTCGGTCTCTATGTAGTATGAGATGCATAAGAATTCAAGGTTATGGAAGAAGCCTAGACTAAGAGAATGATGGACTATGTGTGGTGAATGATCGGTAACTTTGGCAAAATGGGTTTCTCTATGCTCGTTGGTATGGGATGGTGGAGTATAGTGGGCTCGAAAACCTTAATTATCGAGCAATTTATAAAATTGTTTCAGTGCAGCTTTGTTTTGGGTAAAAGCCTAAGTGGAAAGGGTAGAGTGGTATGAAACACTTGAACCTGAAAGCATAGGTGGAAGCTGGGAACCTTGTTGTACTAGCTTGATTGTATGATTGTATGATATGCATGCTTTATTGTTTATTTACTTTGAGACCAAATCTTGTACCCATGCATGAAAAGAACCTAGAAGAAAAACTTTTAGGCCATTGAATAGATCAAGGACCTAGGGACATGAATCTAGAGTCATGATAGCACGAAAGTTTGACGAGGCAAATACTGACAACCTATTCAAATTGTAGAAAATGACAGGAGCAAGGAAGTGCGTAACCTGATCCACCACCTCTGATGAGACTGATCAACAGGAATAAGAATTGCCTGCTGGAATGGAGGCATGGATGGAGGATATGATGAACGAGATGTCGTAGAGGGTGTTGGATCAACTGTTGAGGGCACTCCCACAGATAATCCCTCAGGTGGCTCCACGGCTTCAAGTACCTGAACCTATCCAGGCTCAACAATCAGCATCTGTGGCCCAAGATCATGAACATCAGAGGGCTCAGGAGGGTTTGGAGGATAAGAAACAGAGGAAGATGTTGATAGAGCTACAGAAGCTCCATCCTCCTTCATTTGATCATACTTCAAATTGCATCTCGGCGAACCATTAGTACCAAGAGATGGAGGAAATTCTTAATGTACTAAAAGTAACAAGGTTGAGATGGGTGGCATTGGCCACGCGCCACTTTGAAGGGCCAGCCATAAGTTGGTGTCGTGTGATGAGGATAGACCCTAATATTGATGTGGATGCCATGAGTTGGGAGAACTTCATAAAGATCTTTTATGAAAAGTTCTTTCTAGAGGCAATCTTGAGCAAGCTACAAGAAGATTTTGTTCAACTAAATCAGAGGAACATGATTGTAGCTGAATATGAAAGGAAGTTCACTGAACTGGCCAAATTCTCTCTAAATCTGATCGAAGAAGAGAAAAGAAAGGCCAATCGATTTGCACAGGGTATCAAGATGGAGATCTGAAAGATAGTGAAGACTCTAGGCCTAAAGACTTACCAAGACGTCGTGGAAAGGGCCCTAACATTAGAACATGAACTCAACTTGGAACAAAGGTTGAGGGGGAAGAATAAGAGGCCCAAGAATGAAAATGATTAAGGGCCTTAGAAGAAAAGAAAGAATGGTGGGAAAGCACCACATACATAGAAACATGGGCAAACCAAGAATGAGTCAAGGGAAGAAGCAAGGAAGCGAGGGCTTTGTTTTGTGTGCAACCAAAAGGGCCATCTGGCTAGAGATTGTCCTAATGCACAAGCTTGAGCTCCTTAACAACAACCACAGCTAGGAGGAGGTTTAAACAATTATGCTTAGGGAAGGTAACAATAGCCAAATGCCAATCGGGGGCATAACCAGGCCAGAATGTTTGCTGTTAAGGCTCAGGAAGACCAGGTTCCCGCTGTGGAAGGTACATTTTTGTTGTTCAATGTTGCCGTAAAATTGTTATTTAACTTGGGTGCCTCTAAATCATTTATTTCTGAAGAATTAGTTGATAGGTTACAACTTGTGACGAAAGCACTACTTGTAATTTTGAATGTGTCTACACCAATAGAGACCACTGTGACTTCGAAAAGAATGTGTACTTGTGACCTAAGGTTCGGGGATAAACTCATAACAGTTGACCTATGTACTTTACCTTTTTATGGCTATGATGTAACTGTGGGAATGGATTGGTTAGACTAGTACAAAGCCGAGATATATTGTCCTAAAAGACGGGTGACCATAACCCTACCCTCGAGGGAAACCTATAGAATTAATGGAGATATACGGAGACTACCAAGAATTCCAATCATAGCCATGTTGAACTGCTTAAGGCAGAAGAATGAGTTCGAGGATCTCTTTGAAGAAGAACTTATTGAACTAAAGAAAATCCAAGACCTAGCAGTGGTTAGTGAGTATGAGGATGTGTTCCCAGATGACTTACTCAGACTGCCACCTACTAGAGAGTTAGAGTTCAAGATTGAACTTCACCCTGAAACCAACCTTATCGCCATACCTCCTTACAGAATGGCACCAGAAAAGTTGATCGAGTTGAAATCTCAACTCGAAAAACTCCGAGAAAAAGGCTTTATCAAGTTGAGTGAGTCACCTTGCGGAGCTTCAGTACTATTCGTAATGAAAAAGATGGTTTTAAGAGACTTTGTGTCGATTATCGAAAGTTGAACCAAGTTACAGTGAAGAATAAGTATCCTTTGCCAAGGATTGATAACCTATTTGATCAATTGAGAGGAGCTACCCATTTCTCAAAGATTGGTCTTCGGTCGAAATATCCCCAGTTAAGAATTAAGGAGTCTGATATACACAAGACTGCCTTCAAAACAAGATATGGACACTTTGAGTTCACCGTGATGCCCTTTGGTTTGACCAATGCCCCAGTAGCATACATGGACTTGATGAATCGAATGTTTAGACAGTATCTTGACCAGTTTGTTGTGGTATTCGTAGATGACATTCTATTCTACTCCAAGTCAGAAGACCTGGAGGGTCGAAAACCCCAATGGAAAAACACTTAGAACACTTGCAGATAGTATTAGAGACCCTCAGAAGGCATCAATTATATGCCAAGTTCAACAAATGTCAGTTTTGGATGAAGACAATCAAGTTCCTTGGCCACCTAGTATCAGTAGAAGGCATCTCTGTAGATTTGGAGAAGGTGGAAGTAGTTATGGATTGGAAGCAACCTAAGACAATTACAGAGATTAGGAGCTTTTTAGGTCTGGTTGGGTACTACAAAAGGTTTATCCAAGATTTCTCAAAACTAGCAGAACCTATGACCAAGCTAACCAGGAAGGAAGTTAAGTTTGATTAGAATGAGAAGTGTGAACAATCATTCCAAGAACTAAATAAGAGATTGACCATGGCTCCTATCCTAGTCACTCTACAATACCCTAAATTCTTTGTACTCAATGAAATTTATCATTTATTTAGTGAAAATTGGGTGCAAAATGAAGTCGGACTCATTCCAAAACTATTATTTAGTACCCCTAAGGGACCCAAAACAATTTGAACTAAAGTAAGGTAACATGAACCAACTAATGGAATAACATATCCAAAAATTAGAATAATTGGTCGAGGTTAAGGTTTTCATTTGCCAAATGCCCTTCAGGGGGTCCAAATTAGAAAGAATTGTCATTTAGGATACTTCGGGGGATCGAAATGACGCGAAACAAAACGCAATGACATGAACTAACAAAATGAATGACATATCCAAAAATCAGAACAATTGGCAAAGATTTAAATTTTTATTTGCCTAGTGACCTTAGTGGGTCTTAAATAAGGAAAGTTTTTGAGGGAAAATCACCTCGGACCAAACCATACCTTATAATGTGCATTAGGTTCATATGATTCCAAATCTATAGGATATAAATTATAATCCTATATAAATAAGGAGATATTAATTTTTATTTGATTTTTGTGAACCCATGAAGTCATGGCCACTCCTAATATGTGCAAGACACATAGGTGGAACACTATACCTCAATGAGATGTTTCCATTATTTGAATCTATACAAAATGATCCTATATACCATGCAAATAATTTAATACACTCACATATATGAGGTTTCACCATGGTTAGAAATTAAGACAAAGTGGTCCCATGTACCAAAGAAAATGATAAAGTATTCTATGCACCCTAATGGACGTCTACACCCATGTGTGTGTATGCAGGTGTATGCACACATGTGACAAACCTTATTAGAAGTTTCTAAAACATAAATGATGCTCACTTACAAACCCTAGCCGTCCCTTGGTGGCCACACAAACCAAAATTAGAAGTTCCGTAAAGAAAGATCTTCCATGATGCCAAGAAAGGAAGGTTTCCATTTCATGCATATGTGATCACCAAGCAAAGTGTTGTCTAGGAAATGTTTCTAAACCATGAACCAGCTTAATATGGGACGTCCTAATTGAGATTAGAATGGATCAAAGTCTGAAAATATTCTCTTATATTAAATAAAAAATAAGATAGAGAATCAAATATTTGCTCATGGTTATTTGGCAAGCTTTAGTGGTCCCACAAGCTTAGTTGCCTTTCTCACCCAAACCGTCCCCTTATGAGTTTAGAAACATGCCCAAACATGGTGACCTGCCCTAGATGCCCCCCTTGTGCTCATGAACACATATAAATACTCATTCCTGCTCACATTCATCCCATCCCAAAGCAAAGAGTTGACACTTTCCTCTTTGCTTGTTCTTGCCCTTTTATTGGCACCCCTTCTCACTCTCTTTTCTTTCTTATATGAGAAGTTCTTATTTTAGCATCTTAGAGAGTTGTGGAAGTAGTTTTGGTGGCTAGAAATTCTTGAAGTTCTGAAAGTATAGATTAGGGGAACCTCTGCCAGATTCTACAAAGAAACTAGGATTAAGGTGGAGGGGATTTCTTAAACCTCTACTTTGTTATTTTAAATTTCTAGCATGTTCATGCTTGTTTAAATTCTAATTTTCAGCATGTCATAGTTTAGTTTTAGCATGTTTAATCATATTTTAATTTTAGTTTAGCATCTTCTTTTATGTTTTAATCACTCACAAGAGCATGTTATGCTTAGAATCTATGTTTAGGATTTAATTCAATGTTTCAAGCATGCTATGTGATGTTTTCATGCTTTCTTGGTTGTTTAAAATTCTGAAATTTATATTATAAATTTCTTTCATGATTATGTGATCTTAAACATAAGAAAGTAAAAAATAAGAACCATGTACTGTCATAGTGACTCGTATGGGTGCTATAGGTGTTCTTAACACATGCTTGGAGTGTGTTCTTGCGTGGCAGAACTAAGGGATACTTGGTATGTGACATTCAATGAAAAGTGACAAAAAATGTCTTTCCACCCTAAAGAGAGGTATCTAAATTAAGAACATCAAGGGAGTAGAACCCCTTTCAATCTTAATGTCAACTACAACCAAAAAAATGTGTGAATCATTTAATGTATGAAAGTGTTTGAATTTGGATGTGCTATTTATTTGAATTAATAACTTAGTTGTTTAATGAATGATCCACTGGGCTATGTACTCACCCCTTCCTTCTATTTTTGAGAAAATTGAATTACATAAAGACTATAGATTTTTGAAAGTTTACTTTTAGAAAGTTTATATTGTAAGGGCATAGTGCCCTAAATTTTGAATTAAAGACTTCCGCTAAATTTTACTTTTGAATTCTAGAATTATGTACTCAATCTTTGGATTTGATTTCAAGAATGTAATCTTTTTATTTTATTTGAATGAATAAAGATTTGAAGTTTTCTTTATTCACTTGCATTATCTTGTTGAATATTAAACTCAATGGAAGTATACTTATGAGCATTTCAATCAGTGTTAGAATAAAGGAATTGAAATGCAAGCTGTGTACTTGTAAATGTAACATAGGACCCAACCTGCCTTGTGGTTGAGCTTAAATATGTTTCTTGGGGGTTGAGGTATTACACACTCCAACCCATGGTGTTATCTATACCCTTATGCAGACCCGCTAGGAATTAGATCCTAAGAACCCCCATTCAAGGTAGTATGGTCACCCCAAGAAAGCTAAAATTAGATTTAATGATCCACTTGAACCCTTGAATAACAAAGAAACAAGAACCCAAAGTGTTAAATGCCATAAGGTTGATCAATCCTTGATAAGTCTAAAAACGTTCAATAAAGAACATAAGAGAAAGCTTTTCTCAAATCTGAAATGTTTAGATTAAACACTCACTTTACTAATTTGATGCCTTCCTTAAAGAGGAGCAAGCCAATTTATACAAATCCTGGGTGTAACTTCAAGGAATACAAAAAGTCACAAAATAAATAGCTATTAACTTACACATGAGAATTGAAGACTCTGCACTAGCTGACACTTAATACATATCACAACTCCACTAGTAACTCCTATGGACAACGCATTAACTCCAAACACAAACACACTATTGCGTAGTTATTACACCTTAAAAACTGAAATGTTTGACATAAAACACCAATAACACATAGAAAATTAACTTATTTCGTGTAACCTCTAATAATGACCAATAAACCAACTTTATCATCTCAAATTAATGAGATTATGACTTGAATTATTCTGCTCATATATGCATTTCTACTAGAGCTCTTTTTATTTCTTATAGTTCTGACTATCCTACACTTGGATAACACTCATAGCTCCTTTTGATTTATCCAAGCCCATGTTAAAGTTGGTTTTGGCCCAAATGTCTTGAACTAGCCCAAGTGGTATTTCTTTAAGTCTTTTGGCACGGGCCCTTGTAATCAGTCCTCTTGGAATATGCAAAGCATCATCATCACCATTAATTAATTTATTTGTGTCATCTTTGTCAACTTCATAATCTACATCATACCCTCTATACTAATGCCTCGTTCAGTGGACTTGGAGCAGTATTGATGTAGGAGAGACAAGTAGTGGCTTAGGCCTCACGACAACTAAAGGTCGATGAGAAGAATTACCCTACTCACGACCTGAATTAGCAGCCATCGTATTTGTCCTGAAGGTTTGGAGACACTACCTTTATGGTGAAAAAATTGATCTATTTTCATATCATAAGAGCTTGAAATACATCTACACCCAAAAAGAGTTGAACCTCAGGCAACATAGGTGGATGGAATTCCTCAAGGACTATGATTTCCAATTACACTACCATCCGAGGAAGGCTAATGTGGTGGTTGATGCCTTGAGTAGAAGTTCTATCACCAGGAGGAAGAAAAGGGCTAGATGTACTAGTTGATCGAAGACTTTAGGTTGAAGATAACCTTGAATGACAAGCAAGTCTACCTTTATAGCATGTTTTGCCAACCGGATGTACTACATCATATCAGGGAGGAACAAAGGCAAGACAAGTGGTTGTGGGTCTGATAGAAGGAGTTGAACAAGGTAAGCATTCTGACTTTAGGTTAGATGCTAATAATATCCTAGGGCTTAGAGAGAAGATTTGTGTACCTCAGAATGGACAAAATAAGCAAACCATAGTGGATGAGCCTCATCAAACTAAGTATACAATGCATCTAGGTGGAAATAAGATGTACCAAAACCTCAAAAAGACTTACTGGTGGAGGAATGAAGAGAGACATGGCTAAGTATGTTGCCAAGTGCTTAACCTATCAACAAGTGAAAGTAGAATATCGAAAACCCTCTGGAATGTTACAACCACTCCCTATCCCTGAATGGAAGTGGGATAACATTGCCATGGATTTTGTAAGTGGTTTGCCCAGGAATTAGAAAGGAGAAGACAATGTTTGGGTGATTGTGGATCGTCTCACCAAAGTGGTTCACTTCTTGCCGATTATATCCACCAACCGAGTCAGTAAGCTGGGAGAAATTTATGTGAAAGAAATCGCCAGCCTTTATGGTGTGCCCAAGACTATTATATCTGACAAAGACTTTCACTTCACTTCACGATTTTGGCAGAGTCTACAGAAGGAGATGGGTACCAAGCTCTCGAAGAGTACAACATTTCACCCTCAGATGGATGGTCAGTCTAAGAATGTTATCCATATTTTAGAGGATATGTTAAGGTCTTTTGTTTTAGACTTCAAGGGAATTGGAGCAAGTACTTACACTTGGCAGAGTTTGCCTATAACAATAGTTATCAAGTGAGTATTAAGATGGCTCCATTCGAGGCTCTTTATGAAAGACCCTACAGATCGCCTACCTGTTGGGCTAAACTCGAGGACCACGTATTAACTAGACCAGATTTGGTAGAAGAAATGAATAACCAAGTCAAGTTAATACAAATGAGGCTGACTACAACACAGAGTCGTTAGAAGAGTTATGCTGACAAGAGGAGAAAACCATTAGAGTTACAAGTTGGGGACAAGGTATTTTTGAGAATTAGTCCTCAGAAGGACATCAAGAGGTTCAGATTCAAAGGAAAGTTATCTCCGAGGTTTGTCGGACCCTTTGAAATACTTAGACGAATTGGGGAATGTGTTTATGAGTTGGACCTATCAAACCAAATGACTTCAGCTCATAATGTATCCCATGTATCCATGTTGAAAAAGTACAAACCTTACCCCTCTCACATCATCCACTGGGAGGAAGTGAATATTCAAGATGATGCTACTTACGAGGAAACAACAGTCAGAATCCTCGAGCATAAAGTACAAATTCTACGACCGAAGGATATCCTGTTAGTGAAAGTACTGTGGAAACATCAAGGGGTGGAAGAAGCTACCTGAGAATTTGAAAGCGAGATGAAGACAAAGTATCTACATTTACAAATTTCGAGGACAAAATTTTTCTAAGGAAGGTAGGTTGTAATACCCTGAAAACTTTGTACGTGATGAAATGAAATCTAATGTCTATTTAGTGAAATTTGGGTGCAAAATGAAACTGGGTTCATTTCAGGACTAAATTTAGCAGGTTCCAAAACAAAGTAAGGACCCAAAGCAATCTAAAACGAAGTAAGATGAAATGAACCAACTAATTGGACAACATATCCAAAAATTAGAACAATTACTCAAGGTTAGGGTTTTCATTTGCTAAACACCCTTTAGGAGGCCCAAATTAGGAAAGAATTGGCATTTACGATACTTCAAGGGGTCAAAATGAGCCAAAATGAAACTGAATGACATGAAATAACAAAATGAATGACATATCCAAAAATTAGAACAATTGGCCAAGATTTGAATTTTCATTTGCCTAGTGACCTCAGTGGGTCTTAAATAAGGAACGTTTTTGAGGAAAAATCACCTTGGGCCAAACTATACCTTAAAATTTGCATTCAGTTCATGTTATTCTAAAACTATAGGTTATAAATCATAATTTCTTATAAATAAAGAGATATTAATTTTTATTTAATTTTGTGAACCCATGAAGTCATGACTAACCCTTACATGTGCAAGACACATGGGTGGAACACCATGATCATGTGCACCATACCCCACCCAAAGGTCCATGGGACATGTCCATCATTTGAATTCATGAAAAGTGATCCCATGTGCCATACACTTGATCATGTATGCCCACACCTACCCAAGGAATGAGACATCCATAGGAACTGAAAAATCCAAGAAGAGTGATTCCACGTGTACCATGCCCCATTTGTGCTAAATCGGCCCACATGTGTGTGTGTGTGGACACATGTGAACAACCCAAATTAGAAGGGTTTGAAATCTAAAACATTCACCCAAAAACCCTAGTCGTCCCATGCACATAAGCCAAGAAAACCAAAATAAAAACTTCCTTTTCTCCCCTTTTAGCACCAACTCGTGGGCGTACACTAAAGGGTGCACCATACTTGGAGTTTAAATTATTTAATGAGTTTCCTTGAGCTTAGATTTGCATATTAGACTATGATATAGTGTCCCTTTAGGTTTTACTACATACTCCCCTTGCTTGGCATCCAAGTATAGAGAAACAACAAGCATTCCATGTGTGTTGGTGTGATGAGCAAGCAAGGGAACCAAATAAGAGAGTTTTATGAGCAAGATCCTATCTAAAAGAGGACATCCCAATTGAGATTAGCATGATTCCAAGTCTGAAAATATTCTCAACTATTAATTAAGAAATAGGCTAGAGAATCAAGTATTAGCTCATGAGAATTTGGCAAGCTTAAGTGGGCTTATGAGCACACTTGCCCTATTCAAGCCTAGCCGTCCACCTAGGATTGGAAACTTGCCCAACTTTGTGAGCTCCCCAAGCTGCCAAACTGTCCCCCTTGTGCCCATGAACACCTATATATACCCCCTTTTGCTCACATTCATCTCATCCCAAAACAAGGAGTTGACACTTCCCTCTTTGCTTGTTCTTGCCCTCTTCTTGGCGTCGCTTTTCATTTCTCTTTTCTTTTGTGCTCATAAGTAAAAAGCTTCAATCTTAGCATTATACTAAGTTGATTTGAGTGATATTGTTAGTGTTTGGAAGTGCTAAGACGTTGGGGAACCCTTGCTAAATTTGGGAGACTAACTATTAAGGTGGAGGGGAATTCTTAAACCTCTACTTTGCTATTTTAAATTTCTAGTATATTCATGCTTGTTTAAATTTTAATTTTCAGCATGTTTTATTTTAGTTTCAACATGTTTAATCATATTCATGAGAGCATGCCATGAATAGAATCTATGTTTAGGATTTAAATCAATGTTTCAAGCATGTTATATGATGTTTTTATATTTTCTTGCTTGTTTAAAATTCTAAAATTTATATTCTAGATTTTTTTTATGATTATGTGATCTTAAAGATAAGAAAGTGAAGATAAGAACCATGTACTGTCACAGTGACGCGTATGGGTGCTATGGGTGTTCTTAACACATGCTTAGAGTGTGTGGTCGTGAAATGCAACATGCTTAGAGTGTGTGGTCGTGAAATGCAACTAAGGGATACTTGATATGTAGCATTCAATGGAAAGTGACAAAGAAATGACTTTCCATCCTAAAGAGGGATATCTAAATTAAGAACATCAAGGGAGTAGAACCCCTTTCAGTCATAACATCAATGTAAAACCAAAATGTTTTGTGAATCACTTAATGCATGAAAGTGTGTGAAATTCGATGTGTTATTAATTTGAAATAGTAACTTTGTTGTTTAATGAATGATCCACTTGGCTATGTGCTTACCCCTTCCTTCTATTTTTGAGGAAATTGAATTACATGATGACTATGGATTGTTAAAAGCCTATTTTTAGAAAGTTTATATTGTAAGGGCATAGTACCCCAAATTTTGAATTAAAGACTTTCGCTGAATTTTAGTTTTGAATTTTAGAGTTATGGACTCAATCTTTGGATTTGGTTCAAGAATGTAATCTCTTTATTTTATTTGAATGAATAAAGAGTTGAAGTTTTCCTTTATTCACTTGTATTATCTTGTTGAATATTAAACTCCATGCAAGTATATTCATGAGTATTTTAATAAGTGTTGGAATAAAGGAATTGTGATGCAAGTTGTGTACTTGTAAATATAACATAGGACCCAACCCGCCTTGTGGTTGAGCTTAAACCTATTTCTAGGGGTTTGGGGTGTTACATGTAATAGTCTTATTAAATTTAAAGTTAAATAATTGGGTTGTGTGTTCATTGAAAAATAATAAGACTTGAGATAATTGAAAGTGATGCAAGTTATGTATTTATAAATGTAACATAGGGCTCAACCCGCGTTGTGGTTGGGGTGTTAAATTATTCGGTGTCCATGCCGTCTACTAGAGAATGAAGCTAAGTTTGACTTCAATAACGAGTTCCTTGAGGTATTTAATACACTAAAGAAGGCATTCATATTTGCTGGTAGTATGTCTACTCTAGTTTGGGAAGAGTCATTTGATATAATGTGTGATGCTAGTGACTATGCTATTGGAGCTGTGTTGGGACAAAGGCGTGACAAGATGTTCAGAGCTATCTACCATGCAAGCAAGACACTCGATGATGACAAAAGAATTATACTACTACTGAAAAGGAGTTACTAATCATTGTTTTTTCTTGTGACAAATTCAAAACTTATATTGTGGGTTCCCATATCATAGTGTTGTGGGTTGCCATGTCATAGTGTTCATTAATCATGTAGCAGTACGTATCTCTTAGCTAAGAAAGACGTTAAGCCTGGGCTTATCAGATGGATCATTCTAGTTAAAGAGTTTGATATTGAAATCAAAGATAAAAAAGGGTTCAAAGAATGTGGTTGCTAATCACCTATCTTGTTTCCTTGGAGACATTGCTAGTGACTCCATGCTTATTGTTGAATTATTCTCTAATGAGTAGCTACTAACTATACTAAACTATCTAACATGGTATTCTAACTTTGCTAACTACCAAGCAACGGGTAAAGCTCCATCAAATCTATCAAGCGCACAACTTAAGTGCTTCACATATGAAGCCAAGTTCTATTTATGAGATGATCCTTATCTTTTACCATCAATGTGCTGATAAAGTTATTTGCTGTTGGATTCCTGAAAATGAAATTCAAGAAGTCTTTCATGCTTGTCATGCATCTCCTTATATTAGCTATTGCGGTCACCAGAGAACTAATGGACGTGTTCTTGAGAGCGGGCTATATTGGCCCACTATGCTTAAAGATGCCTATCAATTTGTGAAGACATGTGAAGCATACCAAAAACCAGGTAATATCTCTAAGAAGAATAAAATGCCTCTGAATGCCTTTGTGGAAGTTGAACTATTTGTTGTATGGGGCATTGACTTCATGGGACCCTTCCTACCATCTAATGCCAAGCAATTTATATTGTTTGTTGTGGATTATATCTCTAAGTGGGTAGAAGGTGTGGCAATGTTAGTGAACTCGCAAGTATACGAGATCGCTTGTAGTAATATCCGGAAAGTCCGGGTATCGTCCTCAGGGAATACAAATGGTAATTGAATTTTCTTTAATAACAAAATTG
>JAJIYU010001846.1:0-33314 GCA_030144865.1 Tinospora cordifolia
CTTTGGAATAATTTCAGCTCCACCCTTCTTTAATTTATGTTCGTATTCTAAGTTTTCAGTCACAATTTTATACCGCCATGTGTGCATTCTCAACTCGAGGGCGCATGTTGGGAGAGCAACGGCTCCCGCGGACAAGACACGCGTCGAGATACTAAAACGTCACAGCATAAACCACCATTTTAACTTATTATATTAGCCGTACATTTAAGACCGAGATACGAACTTAGAATCGGCGCCAAAACCGAACTTTTTGAAAAAGTAATTCTTGCAGACCGTCCGGTACGCTCTGTTTCGGGGCGATAGATTTTAGGACAATCGGGATCCGAAAACGATCGGTTTCCATTTTTAAAGCACAACTGACACATTCTTTAGTTTCCTTATTTGTTTCTATTTTTTTTCTCTCTGCAACTCTTCAGTGTTTAAAAAACGGTAGAGAATACACAGAGTACTATAAAAAAAAGCTTATCGTTTCTCGCTTTCTGTCTAGGGTTTCGAGTTCTTTTTATTTTTTTCCAATTTTCTTTCAAAAGTTCTCAGATTGTTTGGCTTCTGAGAAGAATGTCGGGTTGTCGAGGGACGATTTCATCGTCTCTCTCGGATAATACGACGTGCGGTGCTCTGCTCCACGAGTTACAGGTGATTTCCACAGCTCTTTTATGACTCGCAGTTTCGACGATGAATTTGTTAGAGTAGTTATTGACGGGACGATGATTGATGAGCATTTTCTCTTTTTTCTTTTTTTTCAATGCTTTGTTTTTCTTTGCTTTATTTTTATTTATTTTTTTTTTTGGAGGGGGTGGTGTTTGGGGATTTGGATCAGAAAACATGGAAGAAGTAGGAGAGAACTACAATTATTATTAGTTTTGTTTATACTAAATTGTTTACTTTCTTTGTGTTTATATATTGGGTGTTTCGATCAGAAAATATGACATTTTATTACTATACCATGGGAGAATGTATGCTTTATTTGCAATTTTCTTTAAAAATTTTCTCTTGCAAGATTGGTAAATTTCTATTTGTATTTACTTGGTTTCTTGTTTGTAACTTTTGCAATTTTCACGATGAATTGTTTGACGGAATACTTTTCTGATTGTTCTCAGTTTCAATCATTTACATTCTGCTTTCTTGCTAGGGACAGCGATCGAGTGTGCTGTCCTTTGTTTCTGCTTGATTGTTTACCGTATCTCATTGATTTTGTGTTTCTTTTTCTTTCTTTGCTTTTCTTCTCTCTCTTTCTTTTCGTGGTGGGACAGAAAATATGGGATGAAATAGGAGAGAGTGACAGTGAAAGGGATAAGATGCTCTTGCAACTTGAACAAGAATGCCTTGATGTTTACAGAAGGAAAGTAGAAAGTACTAAGAAATACAAGGGTGATTTGCATGAAGCATTGATTGAGGCAAAAGCCGAAGCTGCCAACATTGCCTCTGCCCTCGGAGAAAAGGCATCATTTCTGAGAGTCGGTTTCTCAATCACTAAATTCTGATTTCAAAACTTTTTTTTTTTAAATTTTAATCTTTTATTCTTTTGAATAGTTGGATAAGGTAAAGGGCAATCTCAAGGACCAGATGTCTTCTATAAAACCTGTTCTGGAAGATTTACAGCAGAAGAGGGAAGAGCGGATCAAGGAAATTTGGGATATTCAGTCACAGATTGTTCAATTACGTACAGAAATTGTAGGGAATGCACAACAAAATAACACCACAGAGACCCAAATAGATGACGGGGACTTGACGGTAAAAAAGCTTGGAGAGCTGAAGTTTCAGCTGCAAGAACTTCAAAGAGAAAAGGTTTGCCTTTCAGTTTTGTGAACAGAATGCTTTGTGAAATTCACGGGTAATTTTAGTGCTGCATTTTTTTCATTTAATCTTTGTCTACAGAGTGTCCGTTTGCAGAAGATAAATAATCACATCAAAGTTATACACGAACTATCGGATGTGCTATCTGCTGATTTTGTTACAATGATGAACGAGATTCATCCAAGCTTGTGCAGTTCCTCCTACAATCATTCGAAGAGCATTACAAATGTTACAATTTCAAGATTGGTTGGACTTATAAACTCACTAAAACAAGAAAAAGAATATAGGCTTCGTAAGGTATACTGCCAAGTCATCTGTTTGTTTTATTTAATGAATGAAGATTTGCATTGAAATGGTGCAAAGCACCTAAAAGACAATTCATGGGTAGGTCTTAGGTAATCTATATTTCCCATCAATTTTTAGTCACCAGAAGTTTTAGGATTAGTGGATGATGGTGTCCAGGTACCCATGATCTCAATAGGAAAAAAGGAGAAGAGAAATGACTATTATAAACAACACAAAACCAATTTTGTTTTCTATTTTAGTTTTTCAATAGTTATATTATAGTGGTAAGTAGTTAGTTTGTAATAATTTTTCATCTTCTATTTTTTATTTAATTGGAGTGCTTAATAGGAATATGATATTTCTTTAAAATTGTCTACCTATAATTTTTGTCTCTAGAAATATTTTAATAATTTTTATCAATGACTAAAAAAAGAAAAAGGATAAGAAACTTTGTTTTTTGTTTTCATTCTGGTAGGAGCTTGGGTTGTAAGCCCTGACACTTTTTAACACTAAATTTAAGTTAGTGATGAATTTGTGTGCTACACGTGTTGGATTATTGAGGGAAGTTCTGTCATTTGTAGCTTCAAGATCTTGGCAGCACACTTATAGAACTTTGGAATCTTTTGGATACATCTATTGATGAGCGAAAAAGATTTGACCATGTCACTAGCTTGATTTCTGCCACATTTGATGAAGTTTTAAAGAAAGAAACCCTTGCTTCTGACATCATTGAGCAGGTGAACTTTCATTTTCTTTAATGAAATGCTGCTTCAATTATTCTATTGTTGCATGCAATTTGGTTAGCTCATTACTTTTTGTGTCAGACTGAGCTTGAAATAGAAAGGCTGAATATTTTCAAAGCAAGCAAGATGAAGGAATTGATCTTGGACAAGCAAAAGGAGTTGGAAGAAATCTACAATGGAATTCATGTGGATATGGACGATCAAACAACACAGGAGATTCTTATTAGATCTCTAGATTCTGGTTTGAACTCTGCTATCTCAAAAGAGTGATTTGAGATTATTTGATTTCCTCTTGGTTTTAACATATAGAGAATATTAATCCTTTCCTAATTTTTTACAAAAGCTTAAAATATTTCCATTGGATTTTAACATATTCTTATTATTTATGTCATAATTTTTCCTCCTTTTTCATGCGCATATTTATTTGTTAGTTCTAGCTTGCTCATGGCTTTTTTATTGTCATATCCTTTCTTTTTTCAACTACTTGAGATATTGATTACATCAAGAAACAGTTTTTTTAAACATTAAATAGTTGTTGGCACCTAGTGCATGTTTTGGCAACATGTTTTTATTTTTTTTTAATATTTTGAAAAATTTATTGTTTCTATTTCAATTATTATTTTATTGGTTAAATCTTATTAAGTGTTTGTTAGTCTGTATCTCATGGCAGCTTGATATGAAATATAAATGTCTTTTGAAGGGAAGCTTTAGCACAACAGTGTAAAAATTGTAGTTGTGTGTACTGGTGGTCAAATCAAATGGGTTTGAACTATGTAAATAAATTGTAATGTTGGGTAAAAGAAATCTAAAGATATCTAATCAAACCCTGCATAGGACACTTTATAAATAAAATCTCGGACTGTAAGGAAATAACACGTTGAAAATCAAGTGTGATGAAAATGCAAATGTAACTAAGTTGAAGTATATATGAATCAGTGGACTCAAAGAAAATTAGAAAAAAAAAAAGGGACTTAGGGAGTGTTGTTTTTAATTATCAAAGGAGATCATAATTGATGATTGAAAACTCATAACTAGACTTCTTTGTATCAAAAACTTGACAGAAAAGACATCTTGTAAGGTTGCCAAAACATTTAAAACAAGTTTCTTAAGCTACCTAAAACACCATCAGAATTAGCAACTACTACGATTAAAACTTAATCTTAGAACTTTCTAATATAACTTGAATAAGAGAGACAGGAAACTTATTTAGTACTATTAAAAACAACTCTAGATAGAAACATGAAAATATCAACTTATCTGAAAAATAAAATGAACCTGAAAATCCTAAAGTTAAGACCTTTATAATTTAATCCATTCGTACTTAAGAAGGATAAGATGGAAATTGTAACATTATAAGAAAAATTAGAAATGAAAATGTTTTGACCATGTTATTCTTTAGGTAAAAATTGAGATAATCAAAAGAGCTTGTTTTGGTACAAAGTAGGCCATAGATGTGGTAGACAGGAAGAGCAATATACTAAAAACTAGTGGTAACATTAGAAGACATACATAAAAGTAGATAGAGTTACAAATGTATAGTTAAGAAAGATATCATTACTTGTAAGTTGAAATACAATTGTTGAACCAACCCTTATTTTTTAGTACCATCTATCTTCATTCTTTTTTACATTCGTTCTTTCAGTTTGAATAAGAAAACACTTTCATTCAAGCACTCTTCCTCATCTGGTTGTGTTTTCCTTTTCTTTTATTTATGTTTTTCTTTCTTTCTTTTTATTGTCCCCACTCTTCATTGTTATCAACACTCTAAGAGAATTGAATACCTTCGAATGAAAAATTTCTTTGATTAAGTTGTGGATGGAGGTTTTATTTCTGTCTAATCACATAGGACCAGATACTCTTAATGATACACAAAAAGAATGGAAGGGTTCTCTTGTTCAGGTTTTTCTTGATTTGCTTGTCCTACAATGGTTTTGCAGGGGATGTTGATATGTCTGATTTGCTTTCAAACATGGATAATCGGATCATGAAAGCTAAAGAGCTAGCGTCAAGTAGAAAGGAAATCTTGGACAAGGTTGAGAAATGGAGAATTGCATCCGAGGAGGAACGCTGGCTTGATGATTATGAAAAGGTAATGCAAACTATGACATCTAAGACATGCTTGTCAATTGCCTCTCTTTTTCTGTGGGACAAGGTCAATGAGTAGGTATTTTAATGGATGAATATCGTTCCATCTTGAGAACGTCCTTAAAAATTTCAGTACCTGGTGACTTTTCTAGTTTAACATGACGATTTAGTGTTTTTTTTTTTTTTGAAAAACAATCACATAAACCCCTAAAATTTACAAGTCTACTTGCTGAAAGTTCTTACTTCTTTGTTTAGAGGTTCTTCATTGATGATTTGATTTGACATTTGTTAACATGTCTTTGATATCTACACATCAATGAAATGGTTGTTCTTGGTGATAGACTTAATCTGCCTAATTATTCCTTTAAGCCTTTTAATAATATTCTATGCTTTTGATATTTGGTGTATTACTAAAATTGGTGGTTCTTTGTGTTAGATTCAATCTACCTTAGTATACCTTCGAGCCTTTTTATAATATCTAATGGAATTATGTAACTTTTTTTTTTGGGGAAAATTAATATGCTGGATGCAACAAAGATGCATTTTTTTTTTCTTTTATGTTATATTTATCTTCTCATCATTGTAGAATTTGCTTGCAAGATGTGCAAACCATTGCACACTTGTTCACACAATGTGTAGGGTGGTCTAAACATGTGTGAGTCTTTTGGGGAGCATTGTTTGAGGAAGAGATAGTAGCTCCAATCTCTATCCATGAATGCTGACTCTTGTCCACATATTTCGTGGTACTAATAGAATAAAAAAAAATTCGAAGAATAGCATCTTTTACAATTTAATGAGCAATATAGCTGGAAAGGAATAGAAGGGTCTTCTGGGGTGGTCTATGGATTGTTTTAGCATTTGAGGGGAAGCTAATGATTGATCAAACTCGAGCGAGAAGTTCTTTCTCTCAGATAGGTTGGTGGAGTTGGGCTAGTTGTTTGAAGGTGTAATGTGGGATTGTGGTGTCTGGATGTTTTCTTTTTTTTTTAAGTGCTTTCTTTGTTTGGTATTGTTAGTGCATTCTCGATGCTCCAGCACATGTACTTTGGCTTATTTTATGATATAAATATTTGTTTCCTCTCAAACATAAGTTTTGTTGGATGCTACATTTATTAATATTTAGATTCCTTTTTCTAGGACCAAAATCGATACACTGCTGGAAGAGGAGTTCACAAAAATCTGAAACGCGCTGAGAAAGCACGCATATTGGTCAGCAAAATACCATGTAATCTTGTACCATTGTTATGCTTTAGTTTGTTGGATTAGAGTCGTTGTAGTTATCTTCAAAAAATAAATGGTGCTTATTGCTTATCATTTGTCAATAAGATAGTTTAGTGACATGTTTTGTTTCATTGCTAATTGGACATCTATATTTGTGTTTGGTGTGTTCTTTGATTTATGTTTTAATTGAGTGGATTGGTAACTTATACTTCACTACTTCATATTCAGTGAAAGCCATTTTTATTTGCTATGGAGCTAACCTCTTGTGAAGCAAGGTAAGTTTGCGTATAATAGAATTAAATGTGGTCCAAACCTTCTTGAAGACTCCACATAAGTGGGAGCTTCATGCAACAAGGTGGCTAATTATTTATTTCTTTATTTATTTAGCTAGACTGTGTTGTTATGCTTTGGGAAAGCTCATTGTTGCCCATGAAAGCTAGTGCATGGTTTGTGTGTGAATATGGTCATATTGGAGCCTTCATAGTGAAGCCTTCATAAATTCTCTCACTTCATTGAGTTATATGTTAAAAGTGGGCCATACAAAATGCACATCATAGGACAACATTGCCCTGGGAGTGAGGTGGGGGGAGTCTAGGAGAGTTATAATGATTGCAACATACCCTGCATTGTGTAGAGAGGTTGTTTTGAGATTTGAACTCATTCCTAATAATAGTGAAGTAATCTCTCTTTTCTTTAAAAAAAAAAGAAACAATATTTTATTGATAAAATAAAGGATTACAAAATCAATTAGAAATTCACTATACTCATCCTAGGACCCTTCCTATAGTACATTGTTCCACCCGCTAAGCTAGTCAGACATTGAATAGCCCATTGATAGAGTGCCATGACTAATCCGGAAAGAAGCTAGGTAGTGAGATTCCACCAAATCATTGCCAATCTAGCTACCATCCAATGACCCCTCCATTTCTTAGCCGTCTCTTCCCAATACGGACAAACACCCCTATGATTATCTTGACCATCTCCATTAGAAAAGATGGGAAAGTGATTCCTCTATCTTTCCCACAGAAAGGAAGCAAAGTTGCACTGATCGAAGATATGAACTGTCGATTCCCCATTCTGCTTACACAAAACACAGCAAGACGGGGACAAAATCCATGCTGAAAACCTTTCTGAATAATATCTCCTGTATTCACCTTCTCTTTGAATACTATCCACGCGAGGAACTTCACTTTTGAAGGCACAGGTGCCTTCTATATTTCCTTGAGAATAGTGTTAGGAGCAATAAAAAGATCTTCAATCATTGATAGAAAAAGAGATTTTGAAGAGAATTCTCTTGAATTTTCATTAACCCGCCTAATCTCGTCCTCCCTGTGCCTCAGCTCGAAATTTTCTAGTAATGAACGAAGCCCTTCTGCCTTTGATTCACATCTCGGACCCCCATTGGCTCGCAAATGAAATTGCCACCGATCCGATGACCTTGGATCCTCTTGCACCATGAAGAAAGAGATAGGTTAATTATGACATTATGTGCTGTCGATTGTCTATATAATCTAGGAAGTCTATCAATAAATGCTTCATCCCCCATCCACACATCCTCCCAAAATCGTATAGACTTTCCATTACCCACAATTAATTTGATATAGGGATTGAAAATTGAGTGGGTAGAGAAAATAAACTTCCATGGGCTTCTAAACGTAGTCTTTCTCTGAAAACTGACATCTTTACCATTGGGATCCATTCCTTGTTTGTTGTTGATAATTTTTCCCCAAAGTTGATCCTTTTCTTTCGGGAACCGCCACAACCACTTTGCCACCAAAGATTTCTTTCTTGCCATCAAATTTTCAATCCCAAGCCCACCTAGCTCCTTCCTTCTCAGGACTTGAGACCACTCCACCAAGTGCATACCATTGTTTCCATCCTGTCCTTCCCAAAGGAAATCGCGGATCAATTGTTTCATCCGGTTGGCCACCCCTATTGGAAGTCTAAATATGGACATGTAATAGGTTGGAGGAGCATCTAGCGCTGATTTAATTAGTGTAAGTCTTCCCCCTTTTGAGAGAAAGACCCTTGTCCAGCCATTTAATCTTTTAGCCTCCTTTGCAACAACTGGATCCCAAAACTCTAGCTTTCTAGGATTTCCCCCAATCTGCATCCCTAGATACTTGAGAGGCCACTCCCCTTGCTCACATCCAATACAAGACGCAACCGTTCCAATCCATTCCTCTAAGGTAGATATCCCAACGATAGATGTTTTTGCCATATTCATTCTAAGTTGCGATATCCAACAACAACATTGTACAAGTTTGAATGCCTGACAAATATTATGCTCCTCCCCATCTAAACATAATATGGTATCATCTACAAAATGCAAATAAGATACTTCTACCTTCTTCTTTTCCACCACAAAACTCTTCACTAAACCGGCCTCCTTTCCCTTATCCACCATTCGCCCCTATACATCTGCCGCCAAAGAGAATAAGAACGGAGATAATGGATCTCCTTGTCTTAAACCTCTTGCCGCCTTCAACTTGCCTCTTGGCCTCCCATTGATAAGAATAGAATATGCCACCATCCTCAAGTATCCTTGGATCCATCTTCTCCATCTTTCCCTAAAACCCTTCCAAGCTAGCACAAAGTCTAGAAAATCCCAATCAACCATATCATAGGCTTTTTCGAAATCAATCTTCAATAATACTCCGCGCTCGCGCTTAGACCTATATTCTTCAACTACTTCATTTGCCACAAGTACTGCATCTGTCGGCCTTTTACAAAGGCAAATTGGCTCTCTGATATAGCATCATTCATCACCTCCCGAATTCTATTTGTTGACACCTTAGCAATGATCTTGTATAAACTTGTGGTAAGACTGATAGGCCTAAAATCTTTTACTATCCTTACTACATTTTTCTTAGGGATCAAACAAATATAAGTCTCATTTGTATGTCTATTCACCACACCAGAAGTATACAACTCCCTCATAACCTTCATCAAGTTCGCCTTCACTGTATCCCAACTCTTCTAGTAAAATATCATAGAGAAACCATCAGGTCTGAGGGCCTTATTTCCATCACAATAAAAAACAGCCGCATGCACCTCATTCTCCGAAAAAGGCTCCTCTAACTTCTTGCTATCTTCTATGCCTATTGGACTCCATCTAATTCCTTCAATCCCACTAATATGGTCTTGGTTTTTTTCCAAACACTCTCGAAAAATGGTTAAGTATGGATTCTTCAATACTTCCATCATATTCTAGAACGGCCCCTTTATCCCCTTCCAGCTTATCCATTGAATTTGCCATTTTCCTTCCGCTCATAATATGGTGAAATAGCTTGGAATTTGCATATCCTTCCTTAAGCCATCAGATCCGAAGTTTGACCCATTCCCCTTTTTCCATCTCTTTAACCCCCTTCCACAATTCACCTTTTTTCTCCCACCTCATCCTCCTCTTAACCTCATCCCACTGACTACCACCCTCTAGCCTATCTAGAGTTTCAATTTCTTTCTCTAAGTGATTTCTCCTAACTTCATCCTTAAACAAAGTTGCAGCCCCCCATTCATAACATGTGTTCCTAATCCATTCATAGTGAAGTAATCTCAACCATTATGCATGTGCTTGTGGCCCTTCATGTTTTAATTTTTGTTGCATAATATTCCAATAATCGTCTAATGCCTAGATGTTGTAATTTTGATCAACTTGTATGATTGATAAGTGTGTCTAGATATGTCGAAAGCATTATGAAACTGGAGATAAAGTATGACATTTTAGTCAGAAATTGAAGAGACGATCCAATTCCATTCTTAACATAGGATATAGATGTAGACAAAGTTAATTAGTGATTTGGGTTTTTGTACCATCCCAATTTTGTGAGGAACTGTTTAATTGGTCTCTGTGCTATTTTATTTTCCCTTCCCACTTTCCTTTCTTTTTCTTTACTTTTGTGTTTGCAACTAATATAAAAGGCTATGATGTTAATTTTTCTTGGCATGCTTATTAACTTATCCTTGTTTGATGCACGTGCTGCTATTTTTCAACTAAATATTTATAGGTTTTTGCTAGTCGCCTTGTTTGATGCATCATTCAAAAGTGCTTTTCCAAGAAGCCCCTCTAGTTCTTTTTTTTTTTTTTTTGGGTGATAAACTAGTTTCACCCAGGTTCTTTAAAAAGCGTGAAACTTTGCTTCTCCAACTGCAATTTGGCTTAAACATATTGAAAACTGCTTTTGGTTCAAAAGCACTTTGGAAAAACTCTACCACAAGTAGCCAATATGTTCAAGTATCTTTTGATATCATTGTAATGCAACCTTCCCCATTCTTAGTTGCTTTATCCTCTTATTGTTATAGAGATGACAAATATCATTTATCTTTGTTTCCTACAAAGAGAACAAATTTAAAGGTAATTTTAGACAGAAGTATCAGTTTGGATGCTGAAAACATAGACACATTGAGACCAACAGGTTAAATGAACAAATTGCATAAAGTTTTGGCTTAGCGTTGTTTGATAAATAATTTTAATTGGTTTAACCAACTTCTCATTGGGCTAATGGCTTAGGGCTGTCGACAAAAGCATGGGATCCAAATTTTAATTCCCATCTTGGCCATTGGGCCGCCTCCCACTAGAGCAACCAGGAACCTGAATGGAGTAGTCCAGCGAAGCTCAAATATAACTTAATTGTGTCAAAAAAATGTCATTGGTTTTAAATACACAAGATGCTTCCTTAATATACTAAATAATAAATAATGCCGAGTGAAAAGGTTCTTAACCTTGATATGTACGATATAAATGGGCGGTGTTAAACCTTCAAGTAATATTTGCACTAAAATACATTAAGTAAAGAATAAAGTTATAAGTGCCTTGAGATGCAATACCCATTATCCTTAGCATGTAATGTAATTTGCTTCCGCTTGTAGTATCTTTAGCGTGCAGTGGACTCTAGCATAGTTGCTTGCTAAAATTTAATTGGACCTTGGTTGCTTTTGAAAATAGTTTTAAATCAAATCAACACTTACAATGCTAAGGAAAACTGCTAGAACAGGTGAGACGAGAGTATAAATACTCTTTGTTTCAAAGGGATCAGGTTTCACCTGTCTAGGTGAACCATTGTGTAGGCATTTTATCACATTTGCTTCTAAGCTTCCGAATAGTTGTCAAAAAATGAACGTACAACATACAAAATAGAAACAAGAAGTTATAGATGAGAAGTATTATAAATTATAATAGAGGTACGAGCAAAGTATTAGCACCTAAAACTAATAAATGTTAACCAATCTAGAATATTAACCAATATTAACAACTAAACAATAACAACTAAACAACTAAACAACTAAACAATAACAACTAAACAACTAAACAACTAAACAACTAATGATATGACATTAACAACTAAACAATAACTAAACTACAATATTAACCAATCTAGAAAAATCATAATCCTTGCCAATAATCCAGTATTCTGATATATATGATTTGACATGTTATTCACCACAAAACTATTATATAAACTACTTCTTAAAACATACAAAAAAAAAATGTGATCCATAACTTCTCTCCCACAAGTGAAATAAATTACCATTAAGGAGGGCTATTGATCCTATATACTATAATTTTGTACTCTTCTTAACGAAATCTTTTGTTGATTATATTGGGTCAGCTACCATAAATTCACTTCCTGCACTTTGCTTTATTGATGACCAAGTTGATATTTTTGCTACAAGTAGTTAAATTTTTCTTAATTATTGCATCTATAATATTTTTGTTCTGCTCTAACTTTAACCATAGGCATGAATCATTATTGTTAGGCCACTTCTTGTAACTAGGACATCCACTAATATATATATTCTTTTGAGATCCAACAAACACACACACCCACTCTAAGAGGATCTTGTGGCCATGACTGATAAAGATCATAAACTTTTCTCCTCACCAAATACTTGACAATAACCTTTGGGCAAGAACTCAAACCCACAAACTTGTGATCTCATGTCAAGCCTTTAATTACACGACCAATGCCTCAGTGGTGCCTTCATAATATATGTGTTCAAAAAACCTTTACCAAATTTATCTCCATTGGATTTGAAGCTGCTAGTTTTATTTCTTGAATATGCTCTAATTTTAGTTTTATTGTTTTATTATAGTTTCATCTTGACATTCTCATTTCTGTTTCACTTTATTTGTTAATTAATGTGTTGTTTCTTTGTCGCCAAACATTTTTTTTTATAGAGCATCAATGGCATTGAGCATCAATATCCAATGAAGGGGGCATAGATTTGCTCATTGAATTGTTGATGACTTGTTGACTTTGTTTATTTATGTATAATATTTTATATTTATGTGCTTGTATGTTAACTTATTCACAAGCTTTCGTTGTAGCTCTTGTGGAGAGTTTGACAATGAAAGTCAAAGCTTGGGAGGAAGAGAAAGGAATCCCGTTCTTATATGATAAGGTTTGGGCCTAGGTTGTTTACATAATATTCGATATTTTCAATTTGCCTGTAGTTGATAGAGATGTTGAACTTTCTTTTGAATTGCAGATGCCCTTGTTAGGGTCATTGCAGGAATACACACTCCTCCGGCTGGAGAGAGAAGAGGAGAAAAGGAGATCTAGGGTGTGTTTGGTTTCTTTTTTGCATTCTCTTTATTTTTTTTTCTATGCTTTATTTTATTTTAATAATATTTACTTGAATAATCTTGTTAGACATTGATTCATAATAGCTAATTGACATATTTTGAGTGTGCTAGATATGCATCAGCAGTTCTTCACTTGTAAAACATGTGGCTGGGATATTCTCCATTAGGTGGTCAAGTGTTGCACCAAATAGACTTGTGCCAAAAGAGTTGTATAAATGCTTTTAGTAACTAGTAACCCTATATGTCAAAACTCTTTTGTAAGATAATGTGACATGTGATAAGCTTATTTTGATGCAAATTAGATGAATATTGTTATTTAGCTCTATTTATATGCTGGATGACAGACTGTGGCTACAGTTGGTCAAAGAACATGTCATGCATCTTACAAATCTAAATGATCATAATGCGTTGAAATGTTCAAATCTTAGGACAACTTGTTTGGCATTTACTTGTTGAGGTTGAATCTCCTTGTATTGTCACATACAAACCCTATAGGAAAAAAAAAAAAAAAGAAAAGAAAAAAAGAACATATACATGCTCTCTCCTTCTCCATATTTCCCTCAAAAGTGAACATACCTATGTGCACCTGTAATACCCCAAAAATTTGTATGAAATTCGATAAATGAAATAAACTGAGAAAAAAAGCAACTTTGAGAATTTTATAGAAATTTTAGTGCGAATAAAGGGTTGATAAATGAAATCATAGTTTGATATTTAATAAAAATATCAAATAAGAAGAATTACCAAATATTATAATATAGTTTGATATTTAACTGAAAATATAAAGTAAGTAGAGTTAATTAAATTATATATTCTGGTTTACAAGAATTAGTAAGTTTCTCTTCGTTTCAATCTATTATACAAGAAATAGAGATGAATGAGAAATAGAAATACAAGAAATAGAAACAAATGAAAAATAGAAGCAAAACAATGATATACATACATACATACATATATATGTACGTACGTATGTATGTGTAAAATCGTGTTGCACGACTGGGGTAACGCGATGATTTTTTTTTGAATATATATATATATATATATATGTATGCATGTATGTATTTATGTATGCATGTATAAATATATATATTTGGAAACTGTTACCGCGGTCAGGGACAATGGTAACACGACGAAAACTCTAAAAAAAAAAAGAATGTTTTGTGTGCAAAAGAGCCCTGGAAATCCTAAATTGAAGAAATAACAAGTTTCTTGTGCTGGAAACACTCTAAACTTGCCAATTCTTACCCATCGAAATTCTATATAAACACTGTCTGGGCTCTCATTCTCTTAATCCCAGCAAGAACTAACAAGTCCTTCTTGCTCTTTATGCCTCTTTCTTGACATTCCTTTTTTTTTTCTTTAGCTGTTCTAAACAACAATTGGGTTAGTAGTAATAAGTGTTGCACAAATTTCTGTGCTAGCAGTTAGGGAGATCTGGAGAGATGATTTTCAACTTTTATTTTATTATTTTGGTTCAAATAAGGCTTACATTTATGTGATACTCTGACTATGCATGATCAATTATTTTACATGCCATGTAGAAAATGCATGCTTAGGCTTAAACTAATACATGTGTATGTTATATGCAGATATGATCCATGCTATATTGTTACTATGCTTGCATGTTGAATATTTGTTTAAAGTTCAGTTTATTTACATAAATATTATGTTTTATACTTAATCAAAGATTAATTGAGATTCTAACCACGTACCAATGCGAGGAAAGATTTCTTCGTGTGTGTTCCAACCATATTGGACCTTTGATTTAGAATTAGGTGTCAAGATTGACTCCAGAATGAATTGGGTATTAGGAGTTGAGTTTTAGGAATGATCTCTCTCCGTAGATCTAAAACATAAAGATTAACCCTTTTTGGTCTTATTACAATTGAAAATAATGAACTGTTTGAATCACAAAATATTTTGAAAGTGCGTGACATATTTGTCTTATTTGTTGAAATAATGATTTAAATATTTGAAATGATCCACTGAGCTTCAAGCTCACCTTTAACTTTAATTTTTCAGGAAATTGATATATTAAGGCCTTATGAAAGACTCTTAGATTAAATTTTTGATATTTTGTTTAATTGAAAGACATGTTGACCCAATTTATTTTATTCAAGTTTTGAAGTTATTTTTCCGTTGTAATAGACACAAATGTTATGCACATTTGAATTTTGGAAAGAATTAATAATGTGAAATTATTATTTTTTGAATGTTTCTAAATGTTATTGTTCTAAATTATGACATGTTAGAAAGTTATAAGGAGTTGGAAATTTAAATTAATGGGATATTATTTATATTATGGCGTTGTTATTATTATTATTATTATTTTTTTTTTTGAAAAAGAAACTATGACATATATATATATATAAAGATACTAAGTAAGTAAGTACATTCCAGATGAGATATCTGAAAGGAACAAAACAAATTACATAGAGTTAATTATATTTCCCCCGTTACAAAGCCACTCCCCAAATTTGTACCCTTTCCCTAATTTAGAAACAAAAATCCATGTAGCAAATGACATATTAGATCTTTCCCAAATGAGCCTAATCTATTTTTCTTTTCCCTCAAAAATCCTCGCATTCCTTCTTCCCAAATAGAATATCAAATGGCAAACCAAATTGACTTCCACAGCTGGTTGGTCTTTGAAGTGGAAATTGCTTTCGGAATTTGGAAAGGATTGGCTGCGGATGGAGGTACAAAACTATTATATTTCATGTTCCACCAGCTCCAAAGTTGATTCACTACTTTGCATTCCCAAAACACATGTTGTGTTGTCTTGGACTCATTCCTGCACATAACACAAATTGAGGGATTTAGGTAGCGGTCAGGGAAATGTTTTTGGATATTATCGTACGTGTTCAACTTCCTTAGACTTATAAGCCATGCTAGAATTCGAGCTTTTGTAGGGGCTTTGGTTTTCCAAATGAAGTCCGTTGAAAAGGGGATTTGCTAGTTATTCTCTTCACTTAGAGTCTCTAGAAAGGATTTTACAGAAAAGAGCTTGTCTGGTTCTCTAATCAATTGTGGCAGTCTTTGTTGACTATATCTTCCAAATGAAAACCGTGCAATGCTGTTAGGATCCCCTGCACTTCCCCCATCTGATCCTCTCTGATGTTTCTTCTTATGTGTAGATTTCGTAGTGGGATCTTCCTTCTTCTAATGTGTTGGTTCTGAATTTAGAAATTTGGCCAGATTGCTTGATTGATAATCTGTAGATGTTAGGGAATTGATCTTTGAGGCTTGAATTGCTGCACCAGATATACCCCCAAAAATCAACAGAGTCCCCATTCCTTACTTTCCACCGTATGTTATTTTTGAATTTGCTGTATATGTTGTAAATGTCTTTCCATGGGGAGCGGTGGCTGCATTTTCCTATGATACTCGCTTCTCTCCCTTGAGCTTTGGATCCATGGATGCATTTCACAACTTTAGCCCACATAGCCTTGGGGTTCTTTTGAAGTCTCCATAACCATTTGCCTCTTAAGGCAATGTTTCTCCTCTTCAATCCTCCTATGCCCAACCCACCTTTACTGATGCTTCTACAAACCTGAACCCAGCTAACAAGGTTGCATCTTTTGTAGTCTTCGGTGTTGCTTCAAAGGAAGTCTCTCATGATCTTTTCGATAGTGGCTGCAACCTTTTTGGAAAGTCTGAAAATGGACATAAAATATGTTGGGAGAGCAACCGAGACAGTTTTTATCAACAATAATCCACCTCTTTACAGAAAGGCTTTCTTCCATCCCACAATTCTTCTCCTAACTGTTTGAATGACAGGTTCCCAAAAATCCATTTTGATTGGATTTCCCCCTAAGGGCACTCCTAGATACTGAATAGGCTATTGGCTGTGAGGGACATTCAGCTTGTTGGCCAAGTTTTCAACTGTGTTGTTTCTTATGTTAATACCCAATAACTAGCGTTTCTTTTTATTGATCTGTAGCCCAGAAACATAACAGAAAGTGTGCAGAATTTCTGTTACTGTTTGCAGATCTTCCTTGCTGTTCTACATGAACGTCAAGCAATCATCTGCGAAGAGTAAGTGCGTGAGCTTGATATTATCCTTCCCTATGTTGAATCCTTTCAGTTTCTCCATTTTAGTGGCTTTTTCTATGAGTCTGGAGCAAGCATCAGCCACTATTATGTACAAAAATGGGGATAAGGGGTCGCCCTGCCTGAGTCCTCTTTGGGCATTCATCTTCCCTCTTGGTTTGCCATTTATGAAAATAGAGTAATTTGTAGTGATTAAGCAAGCCTTTATCCATCTTCTCCGTTGATCCCTGAACCCATTTTTTTCCAAAACAAAGTCTAAAAAACTCCACCGGATTGAGTCATAAGCTTTGGCAAAATTGACTTTGAGGAGAAGGCCTTCTTTCCCTCGAGATTTGCAATCTTCAACTGCCTCATTTGCAATTAGGATAGCATCAGATATTTGTTTACCTTTGACGAAAGCCATTTGATGATCTTCGATAGTTTTTGGGGAGCACTTGTCTGATCCTATTTGCAAGCACCTTCGCCATGATCTTGTACATGTTTATTATGAGGTTGATTGGTTTGAAGTCCTCCACACGCATGGACTCTTGTTTCTTGGGTAGAAGGCAGATATAAGTTTCGTTGACTTTCCTATTAATTATGGCCTCTTGCTGGAATTCTTTCATGCATCTGAAAATGTCCTGGTTTACTATCTCCCATGTTTTTTGAAAGAAGGCCATGGTATAGCCATCCGGGCCCGAGGCCTTTTCCCCATCATTGCCGAACACTACTTCCTTTATTTCCTCAATTTCAAAGTCTCTTTCAACCACCTCCTGTCATCTTCACTAATTTTGCGCCAGTTTACTCCTTCGATGCCCTAGTTATGTGTGTGATCATCCCTGAACAGGTTACTGAAGTACAGATTGGTGATGGTTTCTACGCCCTCTTCATCTTCAACCAAGCTGCCTGTTCTGTCCTTCATTTTTGTGATCATGCTCCTAGATTTCCTTAGGGATAAAATCCGATGGAAAAATCTGGAGTTCACATCTCCTTTGGCCCATTTTAACTTGGCTCGTTGTCTGAGCCTTCTTTGGGATCTACATTCTAGAAATTGAATCTCCTTGATCACCTTCTTTCTTTCATTCAAAAGGTCTGATAAGTCTTCAGTCTCCTCCCCTTCCAATCTGCCATCTATCCTACTAAGGGTTTTATTGAGCTCTATTTTTCTAGCCTCTTCAACTGCCATTCTTCCTTTACTCCATTCCTTGATTTTTTTGCTTGAGATTTTGGAGTTTTGTCATGAACTTACATCCTTCTCACCCTCTGCTTGGATCGAATTCCCATTCAGACTTGACCAAATCCAGAAAGCCTGGGTGATTTAGCCATTAGTTGTCAAGTTTGAAGGGGGTTGGACCCGATTTGACTTCCTCATTATCTAGTAGGATTGGCCAGTGATCTGAAGTGATTCTTTGTAATCCCCAAGCTTTTTGACATTTAAATTTGTTTCCCCATTCTTGTTATACAAGAATCTATCCAGCTTAGACATCGCGGGCCTCTCTCTTCCGTTGCTCCAAGTGAATCGTAAATTCATCAATTGCACCTCTAGAAAGTCCATGTCATTTATCCAATCTTTGAACATAGACATTGTGCTGGAATTTCTTCTGCAGAACTTCTTGTCTTGCATGTGGCACACCATATTGAAGTCACCATCTATGCACCATGTTTCCTTAATGTAACTAGAGAGAGCGGCTAGTTCTGTTAAACAGTCGGTCTGACCGTCTTTGTCACATGGTCTGTAGAAATTAGCAAATCACCAGGCTTTACCTTCCCCTCCATCAATCTTTATGGATAAGGAATACATGCCCTCCCAAGTTTCGATAACAGAGATTTTTTTGACGTCCCATAAGATGGCTAGACCTCCCGCTGAATTGTTGGCATCCAACGAGACCCAGTCCACAAATCTTTGTCTCCACAGCTCCATACTTAGAGAAAGATCCAATTTCTTCCTTTTAGTTTCTTGAAGAGCAATGACGTTCGCTTTAGCCGCTTTTATCGTTTTCCTTATCAGTCTTCTCTTGTCCGAGGAGCCACATCCTCTTATGTTCCAACTTAACATCTTCATTTGGACTATCAACTGCTCCAAAAAGATCAAGGAGCACAAGAAACTATTCCACTTCGACTATTTGCGCCTCAAGGGATAACAGGAATTCCCTCGCTTTGTTGAACTCTATTTCCTGAATACTTTGTTTCTTTTCGTTGCCTTGGCTTTGCTCCATCATCTGCACTTCTCCTTCTATGATAGTGATTTGTTGGTGCCTGATATGCTCTTCCCTTGGCTTCTCCTTATCTCTCCTTTCGTGGGAATTTGGAATGTTCTTTCCAAGAGAAGAAAAGAGAGATAGAGAGTGAGTTTGGTGGTTGTCACGTACCTGGTTTTGCCCTTTGTCCGAACTTTCCTCTAAATTGTTGGTGGCTGAGAGAGCTGTTCCTTCTGTGTCTTCTTCAGTTTGTTGTGTGGCCTGGACTTGTTCTGAGTCCGTCAGTTCTATGTAGAATCTCGGGTCGGACTTGAGGTTCGAGTCTGATTCATTTTCCAGTGTTCTTTTCTCCCATCTTGACAGCAGCCCCTCTTTGTTCCTCTCATGGGCTTTCCCCATTCTTCTGTTTACTTTGAAGTAACGTCTGTCTTCTTTTTGTGTTCTTTGGCCCACCGATCTTTTGGGCTCACTTGAATTTCGGCCCGTATTCGTTTCATATACCCCTCTGTCTTGTGCGCTTGGGCCCTCTTTGTTTAATTTGTGGCTTCTAGGCCTTGATTGATGTTGTGTTTGGGTCCACTTTTTTGGGCCCATATTCATACGTTTAGTTCTCTTAATCACTTGCTCCAGCCCATGCCTTCTTCTGGTCTCCATTTGTCGGAGATCGTATCTTTGTTAGAGGCAGGTGGCTGGTTCTGCCTTCTGGAGTCAATTCTCGTACTTGCTTTGCCGTCTGACGCCGACCTGTCCCGCCGTCTGAGCTTCGGTCTGCTCTGCTGCCTGACATCCTCCTGCTGACCGTCCTTCTTTCTTCCTTCGTCTCGAAATTCATACTGCCATCGTCGTTGTTGTCGATCTCAATCTCTACCCTTTTTCGGTCACCGTGTTTCTAGTCTTCGACATCCAGTATATTGCCACTGTGTTTTCTGGCAAACATTTCCAGAGTGTCTTGCCTTATCTCCTTCACCTCCATGCCCCAGTTTCGCTCCAATTCAATCAATCTGAGTTCTTGGATGCCCAGATCGTCATATGTTTTGAATTCACAAGGCAGAAATCCTGATTCATGCTACGTACCTTTAGGAAAGCCAGTTTCATGGACGAGTTGGACAAAGTTATGTCGGCAATATCCAACAGCCTTCCACATGCTTCTCCTATCTTGGTGAAGGTTTTGGTGTTCCAGTTTTTCAGATTGATGCCTTCAACTCCCATCCACTTGTTGCGACATGCAACTTGAGATCTAGTGATCACCAAGTCTTCGTTCCATTTTTCTATGTAGAAACCACCTAATGTGGTTTGATACTTCTCTTTCTGTAAAACCTTGACTTCCTTGTTGTCGTGGCAAAACATCACACTCTTGGCAACGTCTAGACGACAAAAGTGGATTTCACGCTTCAAAATTTGTTGGACTGTTATCTCCATTGTTCTCCATGGTGTCTCATCCGATGTTCGGATTACGAGGAACTTCCTCCCATCCTGTCTTTTTCCTTCCTTCTTCAGTGTCTCTAGTCTTCCATGTGTTTTCATGTTACGTTGTAGCCTTTTGTTTCCTTCCTTCTCCCGGATCTATGGGCCTCTGTTTCTGCTCTCTTCGTCCTCCTTCGCTGCCTTTTCTTCATCCTTCTTTTGAAGCTCCCTTTCCTGGATTTTTTCCTTCTGTCTTCGTTATGCCTCTTCATTCACTACCATGTCCATGACTTTCTAGAGATTCCGCCTTGCCTCTGTGGTCTGTTCTTCTGGTATTACTATGCTTTCCTGTTGAATGTTCACCATCTTTGTGAGCTTGATGTACCTTCCATTGTCGTTTACAAGAACCTCCATTATTACAGTGAGCCCTTTTCCTTTGAACACCTTAGTTATGTGCTGCTTGTCGTTCTCCTTCAGAATAATGTCCAGTCTTTGTTTCAACCAAGATAATATTTCACGGTTCACGGTGACATGGTAGTATCTATTCTTGTTTATCTCCTGCAAGACTGTTTCATGGCTGTCTCTAGTATCGTAAATTGAGAAGTATTTATACTTCGTTAGAAAGGAAACATACTGCCATTCCCCATTCGTGGATTGTCTCACTTGGCATTTACTGTGTTGATTAACACCTATCTTGGAATTCCTTCGCCAGATGTTCTTTTGACCATTACAATTTATTTCTTGTCTTTTTTTTGTCTTTTATGTAGTTACTGCTACCCTTTCGTCTCTTGACTAAGGTCCACACCTCGTCTTCGTCGTCTAGTTGCTGATTCATTATAATGTTCTTCCATGTCGTCTTTGAATTGACGTGGCCATCCGCTACATAGTTGTCTCTCTGGTAGGGGCTTCGATTTTCAGATATTCTTCCATTTGTTTCTTTTCTCTTAGTGTGTCTTTCTACGTGCCAGTGATCATGGTATCGATCTCGATTCTCGTACTGATGATATTGAAGCGTCCTTCTTCCTTCTTTTTGCAGTTCTTTTCCTCTTCGCCTCTTGTCCGTTATGAATTGTTGACGATTCATTTTCGGATCCTTGATCCTTTTTTTCGTCCCATCCCGATCCTCTATCTCGTCTTCATTCCGTCTCTTTCGTCTGTCGTTGTCTTCTTTCTCCGTTCGTCGACCTCCGTTCTCTTGCCCTATTTGCTCTGTGCGCCATCGTATTTCCTTCAACATAAGCAAATTCCTAAAATCTTTGGTGGCATTAATTTTTCACGAAATATATTTGTGCGTAAGCTAATGCACTCATGAAATTCCAAGGATTTACGAAGAAAAAAAAGGAAAGACGATAATGTAACACAGGGCCCGCGTCCTGGATAGACCAAAAATAGAAAGAAATTATTGTTAGATGACGTGGGCCTAGGACACGGGAGGTGGGGTGTTACAAGACCCTTGTGGCTGTGAGGTATCATGGGGTTTCATTTTGACTGTTCATATAAGCATGATAATTATACAATGCAAAATTGTTTTAATTTTTAATGTTTATCTGCTTTTGCCTTGCAATGGTCCCTATTCACATTGATTATTTGGCATCATCTACAAATAGGTTAGACTAAGCATGCTTGATTTTTTCTGAAATTCAGTGTTGCTAAAGCAAAATACATGGACTAGATATGATCTATATAACTATTAACCAATTGATTATTGTAGTCAACTTCTACACTCCTTCCCTACATTTATTGACCAAACTGCGACTCCATTTATACTGTCTTTGTCTAGCTCAACTATCATAGTTCTGGTTCTTTTTACTTTGCAACCACTTTATTGAATGATATTGGTTTGTTTAAACCATGTAAAGTTTCTTCTCTTCTATACTTTCCACTTGGACAGGAATACCACTATCCAACATGACATTCAGTCTAATTAAGCCTGATTGTCATTAATTCACTCCAACAAATCATTTTTTCCAACCACAAGAGGCTGGCTACTTGAATTAGTTTCCCCCACTTTGTTCTTGTGTCCTAAGCCTAATTTTTTTACACCAAGCTTCCTTGTCTATAAATTTTCACTTTTGTCATAAGATGTAAAAACTCATTATCTGTACTGCAACATAGCAATAGATGTCTAGGTGAAGTGGTACCTTGATACATAGATAATAATCATCTATGGCTGCCTTACTATGTATGCTTATCTCTTGTATATATAATGATATATCTATATTCTACAATATCAAAGTAAGATCTTATGTAAGAAAGATACTATATTTTACATTATACATTTTTTTGTCCACAAAGTTAAAAATCAAGAAGAAAGGTCTATAAGTATGATAGGTTGGCATGTAGTGACAATATTATATATTTGATGTTTGATAAGCATCTTGAATAACTATTGGATTTAAATATACAGTGTTGCCAAGGTGCTGCCTACGCCCTTTGAGCAAGGAAATGGCTATGACCTCGCTTAGGCCCTAGGGGGATTCTCTATGGTTTATCTTTTTTCTTTTTTCTTTTTTTTTTTTTTTTTTGAGGGTGTCAATAATTTTTCTTTTTTTCTTTTTGGAACCATCCAGACCCAAAAACACTTGATGTTGAGTTTTCCTTTAACCATTCTCCAACTTTGAAGACAACTCATAGTGACATTTTGACACCAATTTTGACAAGCTTTTCCACCGTTTTCTCATCCAATTGCCAACTTGCTTACTTATACATATAAGATTTCATTAAATATACTTATTTTTTTGTAAATAAATAAATAAATTTGATTTTTATAATTTGATATATGATTTGTATATTCAAGTTGAATAAAATTAATTATATATAAGTATGCATGCATGTAGGGGGACCAATGAATAATTATATAATTTTTTAGGGGCCTCTAACTTAATCTTTAAATGCTGCTTAAGTCCCAAATTGGCCTCGACTACAAAAGGTATAACGCCTACCGCTGCCTTCTTAACAACGTTGGGAATACATGTATGACACTAGAAATAAGGTTTATGCTAATGTTTAAGTTTCCAGTCACTTTTATAAAGTATGACCTAGTTGATTTAGTCGCAATTCTTAGGTGATAGGCTTGATGTTGCTGAGGCAGTGTGTTGAATATTCTCAATTATTCATTTGATAAATATTTTACATGTAACAAACAAGCATTTTTGGGGGAAAAAAAAAACAAAGTTGCTTCATCTTTTATGATTAAATGATTGTTAATATGCATTATCCAATTGTCAGATATTGTTATTTTCTTTTATAGTTTTTCTCAATGATGAAAATTGATCACTTTGCCTTTTACCATCTTTAAATTGTTAATTGATTTAGTTGTTGCTTGTTCACAAAAAAAAGAGCATTCTTCTCATTCCCTTATTTTTTATCTACCTTAATGGAGCCTTGTGGGATTGAACTTCAGTTACCTTTTTTGCTTTGTGACGCACAAACTAGAGAGGACATTGCATGGAAATTGTGAACTTCCAAAAATGTATATGCTGGTTGTTTAGATCTTTGTTGATATAAATTGCTACTACAGCACTAGTGCCGTCTGACTATTAGTGATGTGAAGCTTCACATGGAGCGAAGACATGACATTATGTATAAAGCCCTGAAGAAGTATCCTCTAACCTGCAGAATTTCTGGTTGGATACAACGAATAGTGAAGCTCTGATCTCTTAGTACCATGTATGATCACCTGCTACCTGCATGGTAGTTCTAGAGTTTGTTCAACTAGCTCTTACAATGATTAACTTAGGCGTGCCTATCCATCTCTGTGTCTTTCTTCTCTGTTTTCTACTTAAGGTCTTTGCATTCCTTATATTAACTGGCACTACACAACTAACAAGTTCTTTGGGTCAGTCAAACCTTACTTGTTTTTGCCTGTTGTTTGATCTCTTAACTTGCCGATATGAGTAGCTTTATGGTGGATATGCTTACAAGTGATCAAGGAGCGTTGATAGCAATTTACTTTCTTTGATTGATGAGCAAAACAGAATTATTAATCTTACACATGCTTTGAATGGTGAGTGAAAAGCATACTGCACAAAGATTGCACCCTTAGTTCAGTTCTATTACCACCAATGTCATCATGATTGCATCACTCGCGATAGTCTTCATGTTTGCTATAATTAATAACGATTATTATCTTCCAAACTATAATGTGACTGCTGTTAACCCACTATTGCCTTCCAATTTATATGGTATGTGGTCATTTGCTTCTGTATAAGCTTGCATGTTGTAACAGTAGTAATTGCAAATCCTGGTATACAAGTGTGGAATGTTAAATTTAGAGTTGTTCATGAGAAGATGATTATATTTATGCTCTGACTTATAGGAGAAGAAGCGGTTGCAAGAGCAGCTGGCTACAGAGAAAGAGACACTTTTTGGGTCAAAGCCAAGTCCAATGAGACTTCAAATGCTGAAGAAGCCATTGGGTCAGAGCAATAACTCAAATACCATGGGTGGAACTCCTATAGGAAAAAATGCTATTACTCCTTTGTCTCAACATGGAAACCTAGGTGAGAAAGGACGTAAAGTAAGTGGGAAAACTAGTGCTGTTCCTGTTGCACCTGTAAACTATGTTGCTCTCGCAAAGGATGATTGCATCAGTCAAGGTGGTTCAGCCGTTATATCTACCTAAATGGTCTCTTCTGACTCAGGTATTGTTTTCCTCATACTTCTATGTTGTGTAAAATCATTGTTTTTTCTTATTTGTGACTTGATATATCTACATCATCATATTTAGATTGTGAACTTTATCTAGCTTAGACAATTTTTAATAATACTTCCAAATTACTTTTAAGTAATATTGTTTTGTTGTTTGCATTAGGAGAGATATCCATAAAAAAATGCTAAGATTAATTGGGTGAAGACCCCTGATATTACGAGGATTAATACCTTCTTAGCTGAACTCACTTAGGCTTGGTTTTTCTTCATGTTGTCTCACACACATTTTGAAAAAAAAAAAAAAAAATAGAGTAAACATACAGCTTATGATCCAAATTGACCTTAGGAAAGCCTAGTAAGAATCATTGGAATTCTATTGGCTTATCAAGTCCCATGATGCTGTTCACTCATGTGAACCCACTACAAAACTACATATGGATGTCCAATTGTGCTTGAAAGACCAACTTGGTTAACTTTTTTCTATTTCATGTCCTACCACCAAAGGACAGTGTATGCTTCAAAGAGTGCCACAAGCAAACTGTCATCTTAAAATCATAAATGCTTGGCTTGATTCTGCACCTATTTCTCTTAAAAGAGTGTTGTGTATATGATCTTGTTGCATGCTTGTCAGTTCATGTTTTACACGACCTCTATAAGTGAATGAAATAGGGCCTAGTTTTGATAAATGAAACGAAATGATTATTAAGTGGGGAGCAAGCATGCATGGATGTCTGGCTGGGAGATTGAGCACCTTGCTCATTATTGTCATGCCTTTTCAGTTTCAATGCATGCTTTTGTGTGTCAAGCATTTGTCTACCACTAGGTTCTGTTATCTTAGTATATGTTACATGGGTACTCCCACCACTTCCATATACCTTTTTTCTTCCATTCAAAGTATGCTTGTAGATTATAAATCTTGAAAGTCATTTTTTGTTTGTTTCAAATGTTTTATTTTCGTGATTCGAGATTTAATGCACAATTATAATTATGCTTTGTCCCATTCATTTATAATGTTAAATCAAACACTCTTGATCTTTTAAAGATTCAACAATCAAGAATTGTTTCACTAGGGTACGAATTTCCCAAATTAGTATAAAGATCTTGAAGTGGAGGGCCTCGATCTTCAGTAGTTAACTTATTGATTTTTTCTATCATTGTTGATATACATGTCTATATATGTGCACCTTTGTTTTTATGGCTCATGTTATATAGAAGATTGTTAGGTTCTTGAATGAAATTTGTTTTCTATTTACATTAAATAAGTTAAAGCCCCACAATATTTGTTGGTATTATTGAAGAAATTATGAGAGTAATACTTTTTTAAGTAAAAAGGATCTATTGCATGTATCACAAACTCTTGCAAAAATCATATAATTGAAAAACGAGAATCAAATTTATATTGGACGAAATAAAAGATTTCTAGGCTAACAAATTGAACACCTTATCACAAAACTATAACTTAATTTTGTGACAAACTTAATTTAATTGACAAGTAAAAGCTAATTATTAAGTGGGTTGAACATGGCATCTTGAGATAGAAAGCCAAATATTAGACTGGAGCATGAGTTTGTGAATGAGAAAATGTATGTTATTAAATAGCATTCATAGATTAGATACATTGATCAAATGATTAAATAAATGTGAAACACAAAGTTATAAATTAAACATGTATGTATTTATCAATGTAAAGTCAATTGAATTAAATAACCCCATAACAAGATCTATTATTAACTTTTAGATTTATGTTCTTAAGTGAAGTTCTTGCATATCATAATTTATACGTTTCTTTCTTGTATGCATCTCCCTTCAATGCGCATCTCTTTATGGCGCTCCGTCATTACAAAAATGAAAAAGGAAAAAAAAATGACAATGTAAAATTTCAACTTCATTAGACAAAATATAATTTGAAACGAAAATGCTCTATTTTCCACTTTATGGGTGCTTTTAGGAAGTGGCCAACTGCTATTAAGATTAAATCTTTGAGGCACTGTCTAAATTTTTGCCAAGTAATATTTTTGATTTAGAACCTCTTTATCTTCACTGAAACAACTGAGATGTTGAATGCAACTTCGTAGAATATTTGATTGTTTGCTTCTGTTGGCAATCTTTCTCTTGAAAGAAGCTCACCAGCGCTATCTTTTGGCATATATTAATCAAATCATGTTGAGATGCTATAATTATGTGTTCAGTTTATACTTGTTTGAATAAGAATTTTTTTTCTACTTTTGCTGGTTCTTCTTCTGTTAGCCCTTTTTTTTTTTACTATCAATGCTTATGTTCGTTTATACATAGTTCAACTTTTTAAACGTAGCTCTGGCTATTGGAAAAAATGACACTAATATCATTTCCTTTATATTCGGTATATATAGGCAATTTCCAATTTCCCTTGTACTACTAAATTATCTTGAATTCCTCAATGCAGCTTTTTGACATTTCTCAATTACCTTAAAGTACCTTTTCATTTATCAGGATTTAACGACTACATTTCAGATGGCACTGTATCCTAATGAGTGATTAATACAAATCATTTTAAGTACATTTGTTACTATGCTTTTTACTATAAAAATCAAAGTATAGAAAATTGGTTCTGTGTTTTATTAGAATATATTTTGATTTTTTTTTAAATGTTAGATTTTCATATTTGGGAAACAACAATTTTCTAGAGCTACTATTCAGATTATTCCAATTTGAGAGGTTGGATGTGACTGATGTGATATATGCAATGCACTTTGTCATAATTGCATTCCTTGAATTTATTAATTTTTAATTGGAAGTATCACCAAAAATGTCATATAGCTGTTTCCTACACTGAAAGATGCTATGAAACTAACATAGAAAACTGAAAAAAAAAAAAAAAAAGCTGACTTTAGTTAAGATGTGGACCATCTTTTGTATATATTACCTCCAACAATATTAATTAACATCTAAATATTCCAAGCAATTTTTGGTTTGCTCACACATGGATTAAGGCAAAGTTGATGGATTTCTAGGAATTTATTCTATGTGCTAGGTACCAAAGATTTATTATTCAACTGTCTGCTAATCCATCTTTGTAGTAACTATGGTTTCATCGTGTTTATACTGTGAAAGTGACACTAAGAGCATAGTTAATTTGGGAATATTGGTTTGTTTAGTGTTGTTTAGTCACTCTCGTAATCTAAATCCACCATTGGCTGTTGGATTCTCTCATGCATCATTAAGTTTATAATTTTATTGCTAATCCAACACATTCCAAATTATGTTTCTTTTCACTCACCCAACATTCCATATGGTGATGCCTCTTCCATCAAAATAAATTTTATTTCTACACTTTTAATACTACAAATTGTAAGCAACAAGTTGATTAGTGGGATTCCCATATAATGCCTCTCCTTAGTGACATCAACCTCTAATTTGGATAATCCAAATAACAATGGAAAACCGACTCTTTTCTTTAGATAAATTTAAAAACTCGAAAACTAAAGAAGTAAATAAATATGACCATCAATAATTTTTTTTTTTTTAAGAGTTTTGTTCTTTGTTCCATTTCTTGTGCTAAGGAGTTTTCAATTTCATTAAGAATCACATGGATTGTGTAAAGCTATTTAACTTTCAATTTTAACTGGAAAGTGCAAGTTTGCTCAATTTTGATTGAAGATAATTTCATGAATTTGGTAAAGCCATTTAATTATATTTGTGTTACAATGCTTGTTTGGCATGATTCAACCGACAAAGTGTGTTAAGAAAGAGATTAGGTGCAAAACAACTTAAGTTCTCTTTATGGGAAGGTCTTAGGTTTAGTTTGTCTTCTGCCATGTGTTTGTTTGACCCTGATACTATTGGGTGGTTTCTGGCCCCACGGACCCATGGAATTAGTGGAGAGAAGGGTTGCTGATACCCATGATCTCAAGAAAAAAAATGGAAAGAAAAACTAGCTTGTGTGATCGCCTGATCATCATGAATTGAGATTTCATGAAAATGGTATGTTTTAAGATAAGGAAGTAAAGATACACATCCGTTGCAAATCTAACTAATGAGCCTGCAATATATTCTTGGGATCTGTTGAAAATGGTATAATTAAAGATCAGTGTATCTATAATGGGTTTCTACCAAATTCGATTATATTATCAAGTATGCGTTCCTAGTCTGATTCTTTTATAAATGGTTTCTATTATATAGTAATATTTAATTTGTAGAAAATTAACTGAATCATGTTTATTGTTGCAAATTAGACAGGACTGATTATCTGAGAAGTGGATGGTGAGGTGAGAAGATGTTTTTTGCTTGTTTGGGTGTCTCCTGGCAATAGGACAAAGGCGCCAAAAGATTAAAAAAACAAAGGTATGTGGAGAATCGATGTTGAATTATCATGCCTTCTTTCATTTTTTTATCTTTTTCCTTTGCTTCTTAGTGATTTCCATGCAGATTACCCCTTTGTTTCAACTTTCAAGTGGATTATATGCTGTAGTCTCTATCTCAATTGTATGTTTTTTTAATGGTATATATATTTTTTCAAGCACCGCATGATTTGTCCACCTTCATGAATGTGACCTGCACTATCTAGACAGTGTTTCCCACTTGCTCTCTCCGTCTTGAACCATTTTAAGGTTTTTAGGGCTTTTCTTCCATCAAACATGAAATGTGTGTGTTGGCATCCCTTCTCATGTATGGATATCAGTAAAAGGATGAAACTGAAAAATCATCTTGTGATTCATGAAGTGTCACACATTGGTCCCCTTACTCCTAAACTGTTAGCCGTAGGAAATAATTTAACAATTTCTTTTTTCTTAATTGAAGTAGAACACGTTATTATACTTTATTTAAGGCTACTTTGGCAATTATATTTTCTATTTTGAGTATGTTTTAAAGGGTGAAAAAAAAGCAGAGGAGAAGATAATGGTCAAATCTACACATGATAAGCTTTCTGTACTAAAGGGTCTCTGATCTTAATTTTAATTTTTTACTTTCAAAATATATTTGACTAGCTAAAAAAGAAGAGAAAAAACCATGTACTCTTAAACTGTTAGCCGTAGGAAATAAAAAAGAATTCCTTTTTTCTTAACTGAAGTAGAACACGTTATTCTACTTTATTTAAGGCTACTTTGGCAATTATATCTTCTAATTTAGGGTATGTTTTAAAGGGTAAAAAAGGAGAGGAGAAGATAATGGTGGAATCTACACATGATAATCTTTCTGTACTAATGGGTCTCTGATCATAATTTTTTTTTTCTTAACTTTCTAAACTAACTAAAAAAGTAAAGAAAAAACCATGTATTCTTCAAAACCCAAGCTTGATTAGAAACTGGGTTTAGTGCTTTCATCTTGAACACCTTTAGGTGAAAAATATATAAATTACTGATTGGTCTATCCTTTGAACCTATTCTCGCTGAAAGAAGGGTACAGAATCAAATGATCAGGTACTTGGAAAATGGATTGCTTTCAATCAAACTTATTGGTACATTCTCCTTGATCTACTCGTGGCCATTACTTTTCTGGGTTTTGTAGATTATTTTTTTCTTATACTGGAAAAGAGATTAGACTGTTTATGCCGATAAGAACACTCAAATTTATCATCACCACTTTGTAGCTTTGATGAGAATAAATTTTTTCAATAAAAAAAAAGATCCAGAAGATAAAAGGTACTAAGGTCCTATATATCTTATATTATATCCATATAATGACACGAGTGACTGAAAAAAAAAAAAAAAGCACTATAAGCTATAGGAATGGTGCCCTTTTCAAGCTCCTCATCTCTTTGCAGGCAGATAAAGTAAAGATTTCAGACCCAGTTGATTTTTTTAAAAATTTACTTAATTATTATAGTTGATCCTGAAGTTCATTTTCATTCTTCTAGTTTGCAATCTTATGATCTTAAAAACTTTAGTAAGATGCAATTAATACTTTATACATAAGTTAAAGTTGGATTTGTTATGTTGCTCAGAGAATGATATGGGAATCAGGAGAAAATTAATCTGCCTTATGCTTAATTACTTAGAATATGTTGCGGGAATTAAAGCTAAAAGTGATGGGATAGAAAGTAAGTAGGGGGGGAGGTGACGATGGGAGAAATTCTGTCACATTCTCATAATTAAAACTGCAACTTGTGACTTTTGTTGTTGAATATGGAATAATCGAATCAGATTATTCATTTTTTATTTATTTTGATTTGGAAGAAGAACATGGTAGACATTCAGATCGTGAAATATTCTATATTACCCAATTTGATTATCAGAAAGGATGATACTTGAAACCAAAAGAAAGTAACGAATGAAAATTAATAGGAATGGTGAGGCACTTTATGTTGACATTTGGCCCACTTGCCAGAGCTGACTACGTAAGGTTACTTTTCTGTAAATTATAAATTATTTGTCTATTGTTTGCTTGAAGGCCTAATTTAAATCTCTCTTTAATGCTAGAAATTGAAAGCATAATTTTGTTCATGTTCTGTGTGCTAAAATATTTGTGAGTAGCCCATACATGTATATAAGAATTATCACTGAACGAACAAAATTACGAGTTATTTTTCAGTTGTAAGGGAAAATTTTCAATTAAGCTAAAAATGAGGATTGGGAAAAAAAATGTATGAAAAATTATTGCTCCAAGAATAATAATCACGTTTTTGAAGTGATTATTTTTAATTGCCAATTAATTCATCAAATTTCAATCGATCATTTTGGGTTGTTTATGTTGAAAAATTAAATTAATAAGCAATGATTATAATTTGATAGGTTTAACTAGTATGTATATATACTCAGTAATTGGTTGCAAAAATTGGTGAATGAGTTGATGGAATATCATCTTTTTTCATTTGCAAAAAGGACAAAAAAAAAAAAGTAATGGAAAATAAATTTGCTTTTGGCCGAACATTGTGGGTGCTTGGTTGTATTCCATCTCACACAAAGTCTTCTTGCAACATCTTCTAAGAGACACCCATTTTTGAAAGTGCTAATTAAGTTTAATCGAACCTTTTGTTACATGTTACCTCACGTGTGAACTTCATCCGAGATAGGTAACTTGGAGATTGTATCTTATTTATGTCATTTTAGCTGACTATACGTATAATTTTTATTTGAAATTTAATTTCACTGTTTATGTGTAATCATTTCGATTTTGGATTTTAAATGATTAAATCAGTGTAAGATGATTTTGATGTTTTCATCCGCTATTGTATCTACTCTGATGATTTTTCATTATTTGTTATATGAATTTCGGTGAACACAGAAAAAAAAAATTGTTTTGATCTTTCGGTTTGTATCAAACGTATTTCCAGTCATTGATTTAAAAACTAATTATTATGAGCTAAATTTTGAAGAAAAAGATTTTTAACAGAATGAGAATTTCAGTAGTATTCTGATTTTTAACGGACGACGATGCACACGTGAGATAACACGTGATCGGAGGTTTGGATAAAAATTGGGGTGTTATATTACCATGTACAAAAACATAATCCTTGTGATTTTGTCCTTGAAATGTAGCAACTAATCTCCTTATTAAGGGCCAATAATCTATTCTTTGAAAATTATCTTATTAAAGCTTCTTTCTAATGGTATCTATATTAAAATCTTCAAACAAAAAAATTTAAAATATTGTTCATAATCTAGAGCTTCTTATACACTCAACTCAATTTGAAGAGTTTTTTTTTTTTAATTTTAAATTATTTTTTCTCTTTTGTAAAGCCTATAAAGTTGGGTATATAATATCTTTCTTTGCAATCTTTTTAATTTTTTTGTCATCAAGCTTTTATTATTTGTAAAACATAAATATAAATTGCACTTCTATAATTGTAATTTGTGCATGTGATTGCGAACGTTAGATTATTTCAGCGGTTTGCGTCCGAACTCTCTTCCTTAAATAAAATGTAGCAGTCTTTATCTTCGTAGTGATAGCATTTTTTTTTTAACCATGTACCAATCATATAAAAAAAAAGCTATATGTGATTATGTATATAATGAATAAAATATTTATAAGACAGTTCAAAGTGTATGACCTAAGACATATTTATTTAATAATTATAAACATGTAATTATACATAAAATTGTAACTATTAATATTAGGGCATCTCTTATGTTCAAATGCTTCGTGCAAACTGAGCGTTTGGACGCTTATGTCACGTCAAATTTAAAAAAAATTAAAAAAATAAAAAATAAATAAATTAAAGCATTGAACATTTGGTTTGCACAAATTTTATTTTTAATAATTTTGAAACGATAAAAAAACAAATGGGCTAGGCTCCCAAGTTGAAACATTGATATGCATCTGATGTGAGATATCTACCACGTGTCAGAAAAAACGTCCGAGTAGAACTCGTTGTTGGGTAGCCAAAACACACGTGTA